>ML111628.1:0-50766 GCA_003697995.1 Taxidea taxus jeffersonii
ACTGAGCCACCCTGGCGTCCCAGGGTTTATGTTTAAATAAACGTCCCAATCAGGATACATTGTATTTATTTTTTTTAATAAGAAAATTGTTTAATGTCTTAATGTTATTGTCACATTATTCATTTATTTTATTTAACCCCTTATTCTCAGAGTTTGGTAACATTTTGATTATTGCTTATCATTCCTTGAGGACCTCCTTTCAGAACTATTCATTTTAAATGTATCTTAAAAACAGATTGCAAAATCATTTTTAAACATATTTCCCCCCTCTTTTTGTCTGTCTTTTCCTTCTTATTTTTTCAACCTTCTCAAAGTGGCCAATTGAGCCTCCCAATAGAAATCAAATGCATCTCTGAACATCTAAATTTACTTTACACCGACTCTGCAGAAGGAAGGTCTCCATAACCCTTATAGAAGCAATATTCTTCTGCTTTTTTTTTTTTTATTCCTTAAAAGTGCTTATCAAGATGAATGAGAACAGTGGTGTGTAATTTCAAAGATGAAATTGCTTTTCTCTCCAGCTTTCCCTCAGCGTTTCAAGGTCACTGGCAAAAGGCAAGTAAGCCTATAGTGCACACCTTCTCCTGGGTCTGTGTCGGGGCGTGTTACCCTCTCTGTGAAGGAGCGTGCCTTTAGATGCCCTGTTTTATTTTTCCTCTCCAAAGACGGTGTGAAAGCTCGACTCATTCGCACATTGTTGGGTAAGCGAAAGTGTCAAGAGGAGTAGACAACACCCTGTCCTCTGTCTGCTACACTGTTTTCATGGCACGTTTACGCACTCCCCTCTGAAACCGAGGGAAGCCTGCGCGCACGCCCCAGAGCCAAGTCTTCTCAACAGTGCTGTCGTACAGGTGTGTATTGCTAAGTGGGACACAGGATCACGCCAGAACTGCGCCTTGTTTGATTTAATATTTAACAAAATATCAAAACACTGTGTTCTGCTTTCTTCTCTTCAATCCCCTGAAGCTCACCACCACTTAAAGCTTTAATCTGAGGGTTTACATTTGACAACCCACTGATGTCCAGATATTCTCAAACATCCAGGATGGCTCACAGCTCAAGAACTGCCAAGACGTCCTGTTCCTTTACAGAAAAACACACCTTGGTGATCACCTGGGCTGGGGAGACCTGTAACTGAACCCTTGATTTTTCTTACCATACCCTCACAGGTAATCTAGCCTTATGACATTTTAAACTATCTAAAATATTTTTAAATGCATTATCTGTTGAACAGTAGTTTTATAAAAATCAGGAGAATTATAGCTCAGAGTGACAGTATTTTGCCTACTTCTACAAAACCCTTATTCCTATGTGAAAGCAACAAAACTTATGGAAGATTGAAGGAAAATCATCAACATTGAGTGGATTGAAATGAACACACTCAGAATACTTGAAGCCAAAACAAGAAAGAACCTTTCAGGACATAATGGGGAATGGCATGCTAGTACCATCAGTGCCACTTCCTTGTGGCCAGATTGTGATGGGGCAGCCAAGCGTATGGACTTCCCTAACACTCAGCATCCTGGGACGCTGGAGGTGGCATTGATCTCACAGAGTTGTGTCAAGAGTGAAATGAATGATGAGGGTAACTGCCCACCAACGGTCTGTTGGTAGTAACTGTTTTATTAGCGATAGTCAATATTATGATGAAAGCACTTAGGAGAAGTACCTAAGTGGTTCTTTGATAATAGAACAAACATCTTAGAGGGAAAGAAAAGCCCTAATACACTTAAACAGCTACCTTGGGTCTGGTTTTACATCAACTCTTTTTGCTTGGTTCCACTTTTTGATTCTGGTCCCCATCCCCACCCCCCAAACTTTTGATAAATTTGGGAACATCGCGGCAAAAGGTCATATAGCACAAAAGCCAAGAACGACAAGCACAGAAGCACAACCTGGGACATGGGAAGTGCGTTGCTCTCTATCAACATCCAGCGGTCACCTGGGAGGCTCCAGCAGCCGCTTTTCTCGCTTTGTGCATGTAGATCTAGAAAATTGCCACCAGGAAGGCCATTATGATTTTATCAGAATCTTGCCTGTGGCTAATTTTTTCGAGCAGGTAGTCAAGACTGTGTTTTATTAATAATCTTTATAGAGAAAGTTCATGGCACTTTAAGTGACATTCTTTCACCCATAATAATAGCTACCACTTAAGGAAGCTTATCAAACTTACGAACCCCTCAAGCTGTCACCACTGTCCTTAAGGTAAACAGGACGGCGATGATGGTGACAACAATAACAATGAGAGTCACTTTACTATGATGACTCCTACTACTATTGTTTCATTGATAGGAAAAATTGAAGAACAGAGAGGTTAAGTAATTTGCTCCTTGTGATCAGTAGCGGTGAGCAAGGGTGTGTGAGGTAGGTTGTACATACTCACTCCTGCCTCGTGCCTGGCACACTAAAACCCAAAAGACTTTCAAGGACCCCGGGATCTCTTCACTGAAGTCTAGGACCCCCGAGGCATCCATTCCATGAGGCTAACTCTTATTTTCAAAGAACTACGATGTTATTTAAATGAACCTGAGTATAATCGCGAACAAATTTACAATCTAGAAATGTTACAGTAAAAAGGATACCGTTTAAAACAGGAATCTAACTTGAGGGTACTTGCAAAGTATGTAAGACGCTCCACTGCTCTTCCCAGGTTCGTGGTGCCCCTTGTGAGTGCCATAGCCTGTGTGTTGAAGACAGGCTTCCTCCGTGACTCCTGGTACGCAACTCCCATCTCAGGTTTGCCAATGATCTCAGTTTCCCTTCTGCCCCTGCTCAGCGGCTTGTGGCACCCTTCCGTCTTGCTCACTGAAGAAGATTTATTACAGTGAGGCGGTGAGTGTGTGAGCCTGTGTGGCTGAGATCAGGATCCACGCAGAACCCCTCTCAGAAGCCTTTCTTCCAGGACTCGCTCACACACACCTCAGTTCCTGGATGGGGTTCTCAGATGAGGACAGGCGGACCCAACACATTTCTCATGACAACCTTATGGTCAATCTGGGGGACTGGAAGATTCCTCCCTGGTGGGGAGGAATTCTTTCTGACCTCAAAACTTCTACGTCAAGACTTTCATGTGGCTGTGCTCTGCCTTCTAGAGGTTGTGACTTTTTTTTTTCTTTTTTTTCTCCCAGATTTGAAAACTTACCTTCAAAAAATCAAAAGAAGGGAATTTCAATCAAAATGGAATTCTGCTCCCCTCTAAAAGGCTGGAATCAGACAATGCAGGGGGGTTATGTTGGTCCCACCTACAGACCCTCAGGAGCATGGGGTCCACACACATTCGATCCTAACTCACTTATTGGGACAAAGTCAAGCGACTGAAAGGAACATTTTACTCTCTATCATGCTTATTTTGTGTCTTCTAAATGAAAGCGTGCTGTTCCTAGTTGGGACACCCCTGTTTCCCTGCTCAAGGTGAAGAGACGTGCAGCAGTGCTTGCTAATACTGTCACACGCCACACCCAACAGTTTATGGACACCGACCCCGCCAACAGAGCTGGGCCATCCATGCTCCTTCCTAACAAATTCCTTTCTTTCATAGTGTAGCACGTGTATCTTCCAATGGTTAAAAACCAACCAACAAACCACACTTTGGCTCGTTTGCATGGCTGCATACAGTTGCATTTTAAGGGCGTTCCATAATTCAGTTTTGTTAACGAATCACTTATAGACACATGATCATTTTGATTACAATTCTTCCTTTTCTTTTTACTTTCTTCTTTTACTCTTCTTATTTTAACCAAAGTTGCGATGAAATTTCTTGTGTATATTTTGCTAGAATTTTGTTAGAACGCATTCCCAAAAGGTCACTTCCTCAATGCTAAATCCAATAAATTCCTTTGGGTGAATGAACTTATCCTTAACATGACTTTACTGTTGTGGTTTTTGCCATATTTAACCTTTGCTAACATGAGATGTAAAACATACTTCTTTCTTTTAATTTGCATTTGTTTGATTACCTCTGGGGCTGAGTGTATTTCCATGAACGCCTTGTCTGTTGGTCTGTTTTCTCGTTCTCCTGTAAATTACTTCCTGATGTCCTATCTCATTTTCTTCTGATGTTATTGAATGTTATTTGGTTTCTTCTCATTGACATCAATGAGAGTAATGCAGAAAGTAGTCAGCAAGTCTTTGTTGGTGGTGCCTCAAATCTCTTTTTCAGTTACCTGCATGTCTCAACTTTGGTTGAGTAGTTTTTGCCATTCATAGGTATTATGTTTTTCCCATTTATTTTTTCAGAGGAGGAGGTAATTCTGGGTCTTTACTCGATTACCCACCTCCATTCTAAGAGAATATTTTTGAAATTATTCCAGCAAATATTGATCGAGCTATAATATGTGCCTAACTCATAATTTTTGTCCACGTTCTTTTTAGAACATAGAACATGACGTTTTAGAATAGAATATACAAAATTTGTGTCTTTTCATTTGGAATTTATTTTCCATGAAGGGATGAGAAGCTTTCTAAATTTCTTTCTTTTTTAAATACTTGTCCATTGAATGAGCATCATTCATTGAAAGTTCAACTTTTCCCCAAAGTTTAAAGGCCATCTCTGTAAAATATTAGATTTGCATATAAAACTGGATCTATTTTTAGACTCTCAATTCTCTTTCTCTAATCTCACCCATCAATCCCTACACCCATAGTATCCCATCACATTTTAATGATTTATCTTAAAAATGCATTTATTACCTGGGAAGTTGGGTGGTGGTCTTGTAGCTCCTCTCATAACTCTCAACCTTAATTGTGCATATTACTTTTCTGGATTCACTCTAGAATAATTTCTACTGTGTTCTTAAAATTCCAGTGGCGTTCTCTTAGGGTGCCATAACACGTGTGAGTCAGATTGAGAAGACTTGACATCTTCATGAATCATAACCTTCGTGCCCAAGAAGCAAGCATGTTTTTCAATATACACATCATATATTTATGTATGTAACATAACTTTAAATTCTATTTTATTAAAATATAGCATAATAAACATGACATATAAATGTACTTTCCGCCAATAGAAAAATAAGGTCATTCAAGTCTCAGCCCAGACAGGAGCCTCTCTGCATTTCCTGGAACATTAAGTTGTAAAATCAAACAAAGGATCAGAGACTCCCTTCCTTTCTCTTAAGAACATTCCATTTAATCCATCATTTACAAATTACTGGAATGAATTGCCACATTTTCTGATCTTGAGAGTTTAGAACCCTGAAAAATCTCTTGGGAAGCCTGGAGTTTAATCCACCAATTGCCTGCTGGTCACAGTGGTGTTTCTTTTCATTTGGTGGAAAATAGTCTTTCTTGCTAAAAGGGCTGCCCTTGTTCATGGCGTCCCTTTATCCTTTTGTCTCTTAGCATCGGCATTGTGTAGCTTTGATGGTATCATCCCCCAGTCTTTACATTTAATATAAAAGATCCCTAATATGTTTAGCTTGGACTTATGTACAGCCTTACCATTTTGATTCTCCTGTGGACCAGCAGCTTTGAGTGCCATTGTCTGCCATTTACAAAGGAAGACTTGAGGCGGGTAAATAACCCAAGTCCCATCCCACACTATCCTCAACAGAGCCTGGGAGTAAACCCACATGGTAGAACCCAGAAGCCCCCATGTAACTTCTCACCACATAGTCTACAGTATTTTCTTTTCTGCCAACTGATAGGAGAGCCCACCAAGCTTGGGCATCATGCATGGGAGTTGGCTGTCCTCAGATCGCTGCATAGAAACCAGCTGTTGCCAGGCAGGATCACCTTCTTGGACCTGAATCGAAAAAGAAACATATTGCTTTTCTTGTGTTTGGCCCATTATACATTTTGGGCTTCCTAAATCATCTAGTATTAGTAATTCACTTAACAAGTGCTACTAATATGGTTAATAAATACATCCTTGCTGTATGGTTCAATAAATTTCAAATAATTGAGTAACTATAGAGAGGATAAAGTTAGAAAATGGAGTGGAGCCAGGAATGGGGCTGATTCTCAATATTGCAGAATATGAAAGCCCTTTCTTTGTCTCAAGGGACAAGTTTGGTTCTAGGGCAGAAACTGGAAAGAAGGAAAAGAAACGGAATGCATGACTCAGGAGAAACACAAGTGTTAGTAATGCCAATGATGGTGTTCTTTCTGCCATTCAGACTGAAGCATTTATCCACATGGTGGAGCCAAGTAGGAATCCACCTACAATTAAAATCCCGATCTAGATGTCCATGTACATGTAGATGATACGTAGATGTACGCATAGATGATATGGGCATGCAGATGATATGTAAGTGTACACATAGGCGGTATGTAGGTGCACATGTAGATGATATGTACATGTGGGTAGCATGCAAATGGTATGTAAGTATAGATGTGTGCATGGTATGGAGATGCATGTGTACATGTAGGTAATATGTGGATGCATGTGTACATGTAGAGGATATGTAGACGCAAATGTAGGCATGTGGGTGGATGATACACACAGGTAGATGTACATGTAGATCAAGGCATATGTACACATGATATTGATATGGACAGACATTGGTGGCATAGGTATGATTGCAACACAGGCCTAGACTTAGGTGGAGATTAGAAATGCTTTCATCTCCCACTCACTTGTCCATCTCCACCAGTGTGTGACTGTTCTACCAGTGGCTCATGTGAAGTACTCCAAGACCTCTTCTGGCTTCTCCAACTCAGCTGGCTTCTCAGCTGCCTTTGATAGTGTCAACCATTCCATTCTTCTCTTTTTCTCTTTTTCTTCTCTTTTTCTCTGTAACTTTTTCTCTGTCCCTCAGATTAGGTCGACCCATGCAGCTGCTCCCCCAAGTGCTCCTGTGAAGGCCGATGTCCTTCAGGCCCTGCCGTGTGTGGCTCCTGTTTTCCACTTCCCACTCTGAGTGTGTCCACCCACCTCTGTGGGTTCAGCTTACTTCCTTTGATGTCTCATCACCAACCTCTGTCACTGCCCTCGGCCATCCCCATATGGTCCACACACTGCACTGTCCTCATGGATGCCAGCCCGACCTGGTAACCTGATGCATCCCATGTCCAGAACCAAAGCTCTCCTCTTCTCTAAATCTCACCACCGGGGCTTCCTTGACTTGCCTGACATGGGCAGCTGTCCAAGCCAGAGATGTAGGATCCATCTGTTCCCTCTTCTCTCCCTTTCCTGCAGATTCCTTATGCTCCCCCTGCATCTCCTTCACAGTCCGGTAGTGATGGGTGGTAAGGAGACTGGCCGTGGTCTTTTCTCAATCATAACATTGTACACTGAAGCTAATGTAATGCTGGATGCCAGTTGTATCTCAATAAAATAAAAGTGTGAGTCAAGGATTTCGGGTTCTTTTAAATATTTATTTATTTGAGAGAGACAGAGAGAGAGAGTGCCTGTGAGCAGGGGGAGGGACAGAAGGAGAAGGAGAGAGAGAATCTCAAGCAGACTACCCACTGAGCAGGGAGAGGATGTGGGACTTGATCCACCACCCTGAGATCTGGACCTGAGCCAAAATCAAGAGTCAGATGCTCAACATGCAGAGCCACCCAGACGCCCCGAGGATTTCAGATTTAAACTTCCTAGAACTTGAGAAATTTTGTATTCAAAATCTTTTTCTGAGCATTCTACTATGGGTCAAGCTTCATCCAACTGAGAGATGATTGGAAAATCTTGGCAAAAGAAGAGATAATGAGAATTGAATGAATTTAATCATAAATCTAAGATTAAGACAAACATGGTAATAAGCACTAAAGAACATTACCTAGCTAGGTAGAGCTACGAATCAAAAATGGGAGTGAAAGAGAAATGTAAGCCAAGTTTCATGATCACTGCGTAGGCTGTAGGTAGGAGTGAAAGACATCAGTGACCCTAGCGAACCGTGAGTTTCTGCAGATGCGGGTGGTAAGGAAAATGGAGACTAGGAGCTGAGATGAAGCCTTAGTTACTGCAGACAGATGCCATCATCTGCCCACACGGAGGGCTTCCTCCGAGGTTCCTCAAGATCTGACCCTTGTGGTATCTTCCAAATATTTCGAAAAAATGGGCGCCTGGCTGGCTCAGTCAATGAAGTGTGCAACTCTTGATATCAGGATTTTAAGTTTGAGCCCCATGCTGGGTGTGGAGAGCACTTAAAATAAAATCTTTGAAAGATATTATTTAAAGAAAGCACTAGAAAGAAAAGAAGACCTTGTAAAAGTAGGGTCTTAGTCAACACAGGGAATGCATTTTTTTGACATTTTGCAAGTGTAGGAACATTTAAGAGTATTTTTTGTTCATCAATAAGCCATGGAAATGCACATAATATAGTAAAGCAGAAGTATATAGCTCAGTAAGATTATGAAAAAGAACACCACATTTATGATTTTTTAATTCTCATGAACAAGAATTCAGGTTTATGAGTTGGCACTTCTGTTACAGATTTATAGTATAATATATTGTTAAATTAAAATAAATCCTTAAATTCATAATTCTAAAATCCTAATGATTATCTTGACTGATTGTCATTCTATTTAGATTTTTAAAAATCAAATAATATACTCGGATAAGTTCAACAATCTACTTCAGTCTCAATATTGATATAGAAATACCTAGAACACTTTTCTCACCACACACACACACACACACCCCTATATACACACATATTAGTTATCTATCTAAACGTGTTTTGTGTTTGGACATAGTCACAGAAACACATGAACAAAAATTGTTTTGTTATTATATAACAAAATACATAATATAACACATATATATGTTATATATATAACATTTATATGTAATATAAAAATATATAATATAACACATTGGAGAAAATTTAAAAGGTATTGAACAATTTAATGAAAAAATAATTCACCCACAATACTATCATCTAGAGGAAGCTCCTGTGCCTACTTTGGGATTTTTTTATACTATCCTTTTATTTTGAATATCTTATTATGTTTGAATTTTGCAATTAGAATCCTGATTTTTCACTTAATATTATAATAAACATTTCCCAGTATATTAAATATTATGTGTAAATCTAATTTTGATGATTATATACTATTTCATAACATGAATACCTGGTTATTTTGATTAACAAATTCTGTATCATTTTAAATGTGCACCAACACTCATAAGAGTTATTGTTGCTATTATATTTAAGTTCCTTGGGATTGATTTATGAAGCGGAAGCATGAGGTCAAAGTTCTTAAGTATTTTGAAGCATTTTTGTTCAGATGTCCAGTGACTTCCCTACATAATTGTAACAGTTTATATGAGTAGGTACCAGAGGACTCTTAAACCATGTCTTCAATGGAAAATATTTCATATGTTCTAAAAAAAATTTTTTTTTGGCAAAATAAAACATGGGTTAACTATCACCGATGCCCTGTGTCCTGGTTATTGCTTAGGTTTTGTTTTGTTGGGCTTTGTTTAATCAGTTTTAATAAATGATATGAGATATTTTGGAAAGAATTTATAATATAAAACATGAGCTTCTGATAAACTGAGGATGGGGCGATGGGCTCTGGGTCCTCACCTCTCCCTCCTCTTTCCTAATATAAAAGAAAAACTTGTTTTTTTTTTTAAGATTTTATTTACTTATTTGACAGAGAGAGAGATCACAAGTGGGCAGAGAGGCAGGCAGAGAGAGAGGGGGAAGCAGGCTTCCTGCTCAGCAGAATGCCCGATGGGGGGCTCGATTCCAGGACCCTGTGATCATGACCTGAGCCGAGGGCAGAGGCTTAACCTGCTGAGCCACCCAGGCGTCCCAAAACACTTATTTTTATTCAGACAAGTTTTGGAATATACAAACACATATGGTTCCATATTGATGATAAAACCTGCTCAGGGTCAGCTACCAACCAATTTTTTATACTTTCTATTTCCAGAGATATCTAAATTCAAGGTTAAGGATTCAAGAAATAATTTCTAATTTTCTCTCTCTCTTTTTAAGGTTAGAATGTTGAGCATCTTCAGAACTAAAGTATCATAATATTACCCTGCCACCTAGGGGTATTGCCATAGAAATTTATATATGCACAGTAAAGAGAGGTACAGTATGTTGGCCAAGATATAAAAATTATGTTACTACTATAAATAATTTAGTCACTAAATTCTGTCACTGGTAAAATAGCATCCACTCTATGATTTTATGCATTGTCTCCTCCAAAATAATGTTATGAAAACCATATAAAAATAGCACAATGGAAATGAATGGGATCCTCCCTACTTCTGCCATAGTCTTCCAGGACTGTGGAAATGTGAAAGCTGACACAATAAAGATGTCACGTCGGGACATCATGGGCCCACAAACAACATCCATGTTTTCCTAAGCCCTCCACGTTCTTTATTTTATCACTCCCCATTTATGACCGTGCTGTGTGCTGGGAGACAAATCTCTATCTGGGACACAGCCAGGTGTCCACTGCTGTGGAGGCGGCCCATGGAGCTGGATCACAGCATAAACACACAGTCTAACTGACCCAATCCTGTATACCATGGAAGGCAGTGGAAATCTGTCATCCAAACTGTTGACTTCCTATGGCTGTCCTTTGACGATGCCTAACAACCTTTTCTAATCCCCTGAAAATAAGCTTTTCCTGATGACATTTACTGAAGTGAGGAATCTAAATATTCAAGCTTAATAGCACTATCTGCCTACTCAGTGAAGAGGAGGCTTTCCCCCGGAGGGACCTAAGCGCCAACATGCGTTTGGGGAGATAGTGAGCACGCGCCCAGGCCAGAGAGCGGAGTTCTCCACGAAACACAGTTTGCCACTATTTAAAATTAATGGAGCATGCAAACAGAACTTTGTTTTGAAAATTCAGGCTTTCTGAGTTGCAGCAAGGTCTCCTCGCCCGGCACACCGAGGCACTGAAAGGAAGGGCTGCAGAGGGCCACCTGCTGCCCTCTGTTGCTCGGGGGCGTCTCCCCTTGGCGCTCGCTGAAGGGCCGAGGAAATGCCTAAACGCAGCCCATCTCCTAAAGGCAGACGGATCAGACCAGCCCTCGCTATCTTGAAGGAACGAGCCAAAGGAAGGGAGTCTGCGTGTTGTGTTAGCCTCGCCATATCTTCGTGAAGCAAACTGTCCTAAGGAATGGTGAAGGTCCCTCGCCTCAAAACCATGTAATTAATCCACAATAATATCAGCCCAGAGGGTGCCTTCCCTCCCTAATATTAGGCCCCCCCCATACCTGTTTTCTTATATTTCTCTTTTTCAAGGCACAAAGAGGGAACTGAAAGATGTAGGTGGCCGGGGTTCTGCTTAGCTTGGGGCTTTTCCTCATCATGACAGGCCTTTGTTCCTGCACAGAGAGAGCTCCAATTACACCCTCTGCAAGTCAGGGCTCCATGTCGGGGCCATGCAAATGCCAGGCGTCTTTTCTTGCCTCATTATGACCTGTCTCTTCCCAGGCACATCACTTTCTCCAAGGGTGGGGGCTCCTCCTTTTGAGTTAAAAACATACTCCTTCATCCGCCTCTTCAGCACGCCAGTTTTGTTCCAATCTCACTCCTGTTCGGAGGGCTGGGAAGAATGCTACTTTGGATCATTTGCCAGATGTGCCAGTGTTTGAATTCAGGCATCAGCGACAACAGGGTCCGATTGCCCCTGCATCTCCTCCTGCAGGCTGCAGTTCCAAGCTTGTGTCCTGGGAGTGTGGCTGGGAATGCCGCCCCCTGTACGACCACCACAGGGCCACCTCCGGCCAGCGGAATGGCGCCGTTTACAATGCAATCTGTGTGCTCCAGGAGTCCCAAGCCCATCCAGAAGAGACTCAAAGTAGCGGATCCCTGACCCACTTGCGTTTGTGTAGAAGTCTGATTTGTGCTTTTTAATTAGGAGGTTATTCAAGTAACCTTTAAATGCAAATGTACACCATAGCTAGACGAGGTCTTAGAATGGTAATGGTTGGGCTAGCTAGGACGAACTATTGAAGGGAGCTCCATAATACTTTGCATAATAGAAGGATCTTTACAAGCTCATTTCATTTTGGCACTGTTGGCAGTGACTTTATCCCAAACTATTACTCTTGCAAGTTTAAAAATTAAGGCAATTCCTAATGGAACAACCTGAATAGGAATTGTTTGGGTTTTATTTCAATTTCTTAGTGCAGTTTTAAAATTCAATGCCAAAAAGAACCGATATAGGTCTGAAAATTTTTATTTCATGCGGTAGTATCTTCATCTGGTAAATAAAACATTCTTAGTAAGAAATGATCACTAATTTTACAGAGATACTTTACAGAGATAAAGTATTCAAATTATAGAAAATGAATGTGAGTTATTAACTCTGCTATGATTTGGACAGGACAAAGTTTCCCTTTCTCAGCTTCCATTTAGAAATCAGACAATTTAGTACATATTTCATAAACTGTATTTAATTTACTTATGAAAACCAGGGAACTACCTATGTTTTGAATATACATGAAGACAATCAGGTTTTTGAGTAAGTAACATTGTGCCATCAGTTGTCAAATTACGCCATCTCACACGTAAGGTGTGTTATTTAGTGCCCTCGACTCATTTTACAGGATATTGTATTGAAAAGACTGATGTTAATTAGGCAGATCTGGACTTTACTTTTTTGACTTGTGCTTTAACAGATTATCCCTTTTCATCAGGAATCATATCTCTAAAATATTCCCAAATGATAAAATCAAATAATCTTCATATTACTCTTATTGATAATTTCCATAGTTCCTTAAATAAATTGCCATTGTTGAGTTTAAGCGTTTTCATTAACAGGCACCTCTATCCCTACTTGAACTATCCTAATTAATTTTCCAGCTTCGCTGTGGGATACTAAGATCACCTCATATGTTACAAGTAAAATCTAAGGGGGAGAAGGGTTAGGTCCCTGGATTCTTCAAATAACTGTTAAAGATTGCTTCTCATTGATAGTACTGGATTACCTTTACAGTTGTTCCAGTGTTACATTTAATTGATAACGCTGCATATTTTACATAAGTTGATTGCCCAAACCAAAGATTTTTAGATACACAGATGCATAATGATAATGTTTCTAATGGTACCATTTTGAACATCTGTCTATTTCGTAAAGTCACAAGCAACTGGATATTATCTATGAACGACAGAGAAGTGTTCACTGCTTTCCTATTTGCACATGTAAGATTCCGTTGTTGACAAATTCACGGGTAAGGAATGTCTTGCAGATCAGGCTCTGTTGGAGACACATGTATCCCCACCCCTGGTGCTGATGCAGCCCTGAGAGCTCTGAGTGACGAGCCCGTCTAGATACACCTCTGTGCCATGCCCATGTCATGAACTTACTCTGAGCATTTTTCAGAACAAATGCTTTTGTTGGTCTGTTTGTTTTCACTCATCATCAGGTAAATCAGATTTTCTTCAAAAAAAAAAGCTATTTTAAAAACAATTAGAGTCATTTTAGCCATTTTTAAAGAAGTAACATGAGGATATCAGAAATCAATTACTTTGTTACTGTTGTTAAAATCTAGACTGGCTGGACTTTGAAAATTTTGACTGCCTCACTGAAATCCTGGATGAAAAAAAGTTTCCCCAAAATGTAAAATATAATAATATGATCCCTTTTTGGATCATTTTGATCTTAAAATGGTGTGAGGGGGGCGCCTGGGTGGCTCAGTGGGTTAAGCCTCTGCCTTCGGCTCAGGTCATGATCCCAGGGTCCTGGGATCGAGTCCCGCATCTGGCTCTCTGCTCATCAGGGAACCTGCTTCCTCCTCTCTCTCTGCCTGCTTCTCTGTCTCAAATAAATAAATAAAATCTTAAAAAAAATATGGTGTGAGGTTTTTGTTTTTTTGTTTTTTGTTTTTTGTTTCCCCTCCCAGAAGGCATATTAATGAATTAAGTGGGAGTCAGTGAAAATAAAGAGCATATCTGCCAGTAAATTCTGTGGATGTAAGAAGTGAATAATTGGGACACCTGGGTGGCTTAGTTGGTTGAGCGGCTGCCTTCAGCTCAGGTCATGATCCCAGCGTCCTGGGATTGAGTCCCACATCGGGCTTCTTGCTCGGGGGGGGTGGGGGGGGCTGCTTCTCCCTCTGCCTCTGCTGCCTCTCTGCCTGCCTGTGCTTGCTCTCTCTCTCTCTCTGATAAATAAATAAAATCTTTAAAAATATTTTTAAAAAAAGCTTTAAAAGAAGTGAATAATTATGCTCATTGCCAGTTCAAAAGAAAGAAGAGGAAGGGGGCAACTGCAGCAACAAGAAATAGCTACTAAACTAGGTAGACCGGGATTAACTTATTTAATTCTCACAACAAACCTCTGCAGCATGAGGAAGCTGAAACAGAGGTTGAGCAACTTGCCCAAGGTCACGCAGCAATCAGGCTGTGGAGCCCACGGTGGAAATTCAGACATTATAGCTGGTGTAGCCAAATCTTAACTACTGACACCTGGGGTTTTCCCTGACTCTAAGAGCAGCTGTGGGAAGGCCACCTCCCCGGGGTTACCCTGAGTGATCTCATATGTAAGTAGGGGATTATAATACCAGGCTGTGGCGGGAATTAACTAAATGAGGCAATTATATATCGTCAAATTCGTCGGCCAGTTTGCAGGAAGGGGAGGAACTGTGCGTGTGTGTACATGTGTGTATGTGTTGCTCCTGTGTCCCTGATCCTAGAACTGTATCTTCCATCGAGTAGAAGTTCCATAAATGCACGGAGAATAAATAAATGTATGCATAATGTATGCATGTAAGTGAATGTTAAGTGTTTTAAAAGTGTTCTTGGAAATTAATTTTAATCCTTTTTCACTTTATCTCATATATTATGACTTTTACTGCTGCTACCTGTAAACTGATTGTAACTTCCTCCCCTATGAAAGTATAAGGTTATTTAATTCTGGGATTGTGACTTGCCAGGTTTTATACACACACATGGTGGGCATGAAATGAATATTGGCTGAATTCAGTTGAGTTTACTTTTACTCCAGGACACTGTAATTCTTTGCCAGTTTGAAAGTGTGCAATGAAGGGAAGACTAGCTTTGCAGGCTTGATATTAGCAAGAATTCTGGCCTATGTGTTATGATCAATTATATTCATCTCCAAACTGCATTTTTTCCAAGTGCTGCGTACATAGGGGAAGAACAGGCAAACCTAGCTGGAGGTCCCTGGCTGGCACTGGCCAGATGCCCACAAGCAGAAGACAGCGTAGCTGTTGCAGAAGGGTATGGCTGAGCTCTCAGGGTCACACCACGTGGGGTGGGCCACATTTCAGAAAGAAGGGATAAACAAAAAACAAAAACAATACCAAAAAAAAACCGGAGAAGGAAAAAAAAAAAAAAAGAAGAAAGAAGGGATAAACTTTGAAGGGCCGTTTATGACTTCAGGGATGAAAAAGAAATCCTAAGAAAATGTAGAGAACAAAACTGGAAAATCATCCCTGGAGAGTTTCACTCAGGATCATTGTGCAGGGAACAGGTGGAAAATGTCTTCCTTTCTCTCCGCAGTTTTCTTGGGTGCATTAGTGCACAGATTAAAATCTCCCGTGTTCGCTCTCATCGTGTCAGTGCTTAAGGACATAAACACAAGGAAAGAGCATCTTGTCCTGGGATGTCAAAGGCTGCCATTAACTAGATAAAGCCGGTTCCAGACCTTATTAGTCCAGTCTTTTCTCTTGGCCAGCCTCGTCCCTCAGCATGAGAACACCTGACCTCCTCTCCTCTCTCTTTGATTTCCAAGCCAAGCAGGTTTGTGTGTAAGCCCTCTGGCAGGAAGCTGCCGTGGAGAGGCCTCTCTCTATTGAGAGTTAAAACAAGACAGGCTTTTAAATTGATCTGCTGGCATGGGTGCATGGGAGCGCGCACCCGTGTGGGGGGTGCAGCGGGGGCTGGGAAGGCCCACAAGGTGTTCCCGTGCTGTGAGGTTGTGAGTCCCCCGTATTTATCACCCCGCTAGACCCACGCTGAGTCCACGTGCCTCGCTGCCAAAATGATGTTGACAAACTAAGAAGCACCAAGGAGAGAAGCAGAAATGATGGAGCAGCTGAGAGGGCTGATTTATGAGGAAGAATGAAAAGAACCACAGATAATAGTGAATCGTATTTTGTCTTTCTCATGGAGGACTTTGGGGAAATTCTAAACAGGAATATGTTGGCAGATGAACTCAAAGGAAACATATGTGGGAAACAATAAAAGTGCGAAAACTGGGAAGAAACTGAAAAGAGGTAAATTAAGCAAAGCATCGTTTGGTTGGCTAAAAGAGGGAGACTCTTCATTGGGTACCCTGATTCAGAAAGTAACACACGCTGAAAGAATTTATGTTAAAATCAGCGAACGCTCTATGTGGACATGGCAAAAGCCAACTCAAAAATAGATACACAGTTTATGTAAATGCTGGCACATGTTGGAGTGTGAATTACCTGAGGGGTTAAAGTCTTCACACGCTAAATCTGATAGAGGAGCTCTCAACAGACCGGCCAGGAGGGGAATGAGGCACCACAGCCTGGGAGGGACAGTCAGCAACGTTTTCCTTTTCCATACACTTGGCTCCATACTTTATTCTAGAGGATAACTGTTTCACAGTCTGACCCCTGGGAATAAAGTCAATATCAATCAGGCTTGAGATCTGCTGGCATCAGAGAACAAAGAAAAACCCTATTTACCTATGGAAGTGAAACGCTAGGCGAGCATAAGTGTTTATATTAAACGAAAAGTTTATGGTGCTTTGCAACAATTTATTATGATTTTTTTTCTCCAAACAGCTGTGCCTTCATCATCTTCCCAGAGCCCTTCCCAGGAGCTGAGGTGGGTGCACATCTTGTTCCCCCCCCCGGGGACAAGTACTCACTGCTTCTAATGGTGACTCGGGCAATGACCAGTTTCCTAACAGCAAATGAGAAAGTGTTTGTGTACTGATCCTGCACCAACACAGAGCAATCGATTTCCAGCTAAATGCCTCGAATGTGGTTATCACTGCATTAGAGTTCATGTGTCTTATGGTTCAGATGCATGATTAGCAATGTGCGAAAGCATGAGCTGGGAGGGTCACATTTTTTAAGACAGGAGAATGCAGAGCATGTGAGAAGCTGTGTTGTAAGTCTGAGACTCAAGACAGGCCTAATTTTCAGAAATTCATGATATTTTGACTCCCCTAATAAAATCTAAACCTACTACCTAGTGCAAACTATCAGAGCATGAAGAAGACTTAGGAAAGTGTATTTTGTTCTCATGGTTAACAAATACTGTCAGTGTACTTCAATCAGCTTTTTTTTTCCCCCAGGTAATAATCACATGTTTGATTTAGGAGAAATACAATGAAAATGAGGTCCTCTCTCTGAGTATCAAGTGTCCTCTTTGGATGACAAACACATATTTCATTAAGTAACTTATTCCAGAGCACTCATTTTCACCAGAAACCAAAATAAAATTTCACACTTTGAAGTGTTTTTCAGAAGCCAGTTTCCCAGGAATTCCTTGGAGTCTTTTCTTCCCAGGAAGTGCGGCTGAGCTGCCTGGGGGCAGGCTCGGACCGCTGAGACACGCTCACCCCCACTGTCCTTAGAAGTGGATTCTAAGGTTTTGTAGCAATGGCTTTACTTGGGTCATGGTGTTTTTCTATCTCTTCTTTCCCCCTATTTAATATTACAAAAGTACTTACAAATACCTGCTTGCTTTTCCATTTACTTCACTGGGGTTTCCTTGCCATTCTTTCAGAGTCAAGTGGGGAGCCTCCCTCCTCTCTGCCCATTCCCCAGTGTTCTCCCCTCAGTGCTGATCATGGGATCCTGCTTCTCCCTGTCTACACACTTGGTGTCTTCCTCACTGGCCTATAACCCTGACATTAGGTCCTTAAGTCAACGTTAGTAAATTTGCAAGATTATTCAAGCACCCGTCTTCCATTCACAAAGCGCAAAGAGTGCCGACTTTATTTCTTCTTGACCAAAGAACGATAAGAAGATATTTGAGAATCTTTTCCAAATAGGATTCTAAATAAATAAATACATAAATAAATAAAATGAAAAATAACGAAAGTACCTCTTCCATCAGAGGGCTCTGACTTTGCTGGCGGCAGACCTTACGTCAAGGAGCGACCCGACGGGAGGCAGGGGCTGAGCGTGGGGAGGGACCGCGTAGCTGGTGGAAGAAGAGCAGCTGGTGGCTGCTCTCGGGAGAGGGAGAAGAGCGTGGGAGGCCGGCAGCAGGCAGGGGCTGGCTGCTGGGCTATTGGGTTCCATGCTCATCTGCGGGGCACATTCTGACCGACAACACACCTGTGCGGTGCCTCAGTACGGGCAGCCGTATTTCTTCATCACAGCAGGACCAGGGAGACTCTCCCAGGAGGCTGGCCACCTTGCAGAGAAAAGGAATGCCAGCGCTCTGGGGCTTTGTCTCCAGCACTTTGCAGAACCCTTCTGAGGCAGAACGGAAGCTGTAACTGGTGCAGAAGCACACGGAGCACGGCTTCTTATTGGACACAGGCGCCCACACTCCACATAACTTTGGGAAGGATGCGAGGATCTAAGGAATGCACGCCACCTTGGCTCCTTCTCCGTGCCTGGTTCTCACCTGAGCCGGTGCACCTTCGGGGAGCAGGACTCATCTCACCCACCGCCCCCCACCAGCCCTGTGAACTCTGAGTCAGGTTGGGAGAAGGGCAGGGAGAGGAAAACCCGGGAAGCAGACTGAACAAAGGCCTGCCCTGCCAGCACAGGCTCCAGGAGGAAGGTGCTCCCTTGCGGCAGGCACCCGCAGAGCCAGGCAGCAGCAGGTGGCAGCATTGTCAAAGGCCTGGCGGCCAGGCAGCCCTGCAGGGACACTTGCGTCCTGCAGGAAGTTTACGTGGGGGGGGGGACTTCGACCTTTCAAGAATTTATTGTTACCTCCTGACTGCTCTGTTGCTTGCCGTGACTGCATCTAGTAATTAGTCACCGGGCACTTGGAGTGGACTGATCTGAACTATTCCTTCTACTCGCTGTTTTTCTAGCCCGACACCCGCCTGATTTCCTTCCCCTGGAATTTGCCAGACCGTGGTCTTGGAGAGACAGCACCAGCCTCTCTCATGCTAAAGAAAAACAAACCCGGCCCAGAAACAAATGGCATCCGTAGTAGGAATAAAATCTTACATTAATGTTGAAGATGGGGTAACTCCGGGCACGTTAGAGTGGCTGTCTCCCTGCCTTTCTTCCCGTGCGGATGGAGATGAGCGACAGCGGGCTGCTCTTTCCCGACCGAGTCTGGGCCCCGTTGGAGTGGGGAGCTGAGTCGCAGGTCACACCGTTAGGGGAAGCACAGGCGTGACCCAGCACGTTCCAGCCAAGCAGTTTCCCAGGGAAGAGGAAAAAGTCATTTTCCTCTCCCAGAACTACCCCAGCAGCCACGACCGTGGATCGGAGTGGCAAACCGGGGGCAGCAGAATGAGGGCCCATGCACACACCCAGTTCGCACTCACCTGTCGGTAATAAGGACCTGGGACCCTTGCGGCCGCAGGAGGCACGCCGGCCTTCCCTTCTGGAGCTCAATTAGCCTTTGATTTTCCACTGCGCTCCCGACATAAAATGCTATTTTTAGTCTCTTTGTTGTTTGGGTTCCTGTGCTAATGCTCACGCAGCACAATCGCCAGGCCCGAGGATTCACCTTACTCTGGCTGGACGACTCAGCCACGTGCACGTTCTCTCCCCCGCCCCACACACCGCACACACGCGCACACACGCAGGCCCGCACGCCCGCATCTCCCTGCCCTCTCCGTCCCGGTAGATTAGCAGTGATTGCTTCTATGTGCTTAATAAAACTCCTTCCATTAGAAGTACGTCGAACTGCCAGGTGGAGGGCCAAAAACTGACACCACGGAGCTGTAGATGCAAGTTCTGTTAAAGTGACGGCAGAGTGAAGCACCAGGACTCATTAAATCAGGCAGAGTTTCTCATTAAACGTGTCGATTGACAGTCAGAACTAGCTGTCATTTGTGGCTTCCTTAGAGTCTCCCTACCCGGTGAGACACACGCGCGCACACACACGCACACACACACACACACACTGTTTTTGCACAGCTGATATTGTATTTAGAATAAAATAGTGAAATTGTGACTCTTCGGTGGTTGGTAGATGCCTGCTTTGTATAAAAGCAACAGCGATTTTCCCTCCTCTGTCACCCTTCAGGGAGAAGGAGCACAAACCCAGTCGGGAGGCTAGTCACCAGCGTTTCCGATTTATGTCAGAATAATAGATAAAGTGGACCCGTGCTCCCTAGAGTATATTTAAATACTAACCATAATCTCAAGAAACTCACAGCTTGGGCTTTCCATTTTCTCACCGTTTAATTCATGCATTATTTCACTTTAACTACAGCCAATAAATCCTTTATGGGAAATTCCTCCTAATATGACCACGGAGGAAGGGTCAAAAATTAACATCTCTTCATGCTTGGAAAAGTGACTTGATGAAGGAAAGGCACACACTCATTACAAAAATATAATTTTTCCTCAAAGATCTGAGGCCCCTAGGTGACACTGTTTTGCATCTTAACATAAAATATGTAATGCAGAACCTTCTGGTACTAACAGATAGCGCCAGAGTACTCTGCCCTGGGCAGTTTGCAAAGATGCAAGATAGTCATGCCGCGAGGTACGTACAGAAAATATTCCTTCCATAACTGTGGGGTCCTGATCATCAATGAGCAGATATTCCGGAGGGCACTGCCAATATAAAATGTCATCTAGGGGCAAAGATGTTTTCCTGATATAAAAAGAGAGAGAGAGAGGGAGAGAGAGATGGAATCATGTATATGTGTCTATATACACTCACTTACATATTCAAAACCATGTGAGAATGATGGGAAAAGCTATGAGAAAGAGTCTTCAAAAAATAAATGCAATTTTCTAGAGAAGAACTGGAAGGATGGAGTCATTACTTGGAGATCTTTTACTGAGAACTGTCTTCCAGGAATGTATGCTCTCTTTATGTCCCCCTTCCAACTTACTTACTTCCTTAAATGTACCTCTATTAAAAAAAAAAAAAAAAAAAAAAGTTAGGAGAAGGACACTCCTGTCCGTGAAAAGCTTCTTCCTTTGTACACCCATGTTCTAGAAGGAGTATTTCAATTTGCAGTAATGTGATTTTTAGTTCACAGCCTCATTTCTTCTTTCTGTCAGGAGCTCAGATTTCTCTCTTAAGGCAGATTCTCTAAGGCCCCCTGAGCGACTGCGAATTTGAAAGCACTTTCTCGGGAAAGCTTTTGCTCAGTCTTTCACAGTGAGGATTTATTTCAGAGGGTGGCTTTGTACCCTTTGTATATAAACGGAGACAGAAGTGGATACAGGTGGAGATGGGACGGATCCAGATGCGGGTACAGAAACGCAGGGCTTACCGCTCTCTGTGTCACCTTCTGATGCGCATGCCTGCCTCCTGTCACGCTAGTCCCCGAGGGCGAGAAGTAGTCTTGTGCTTTTTGTGCATCGCTGACTACCCTTGTCAAGTGCTTTAAAAAATAAATTACCAGAAATTTTTGAAAAAACTCTTCACCTTTGTCCTTGGAACGGCAAGTATTACTTGAACATTCTGAGTATAGCACAAATTGCAGTTACATGTGCGATCTTAGACCAACAGCATCTTCAAGAACTTGACACTCAGAATTCTGCAAGTCAGGCCAACATTGAAGACAACACCCTCCTTTAATTACATAAAGGGTTTTTGAATTCACATGGCTTGAAAGAGCCCAGAATATCTAAAAGTGTGTTAGGAAAGTGAACTTGGCAAAGATAAAATGATTATTTCCAAGGATATGACTAGATTCCGAAAAATTCTTAAGCTTTATTTAAAAGAAAATGGGGAAAAAAAGCTATCCACAGAATTTCTCATAGTTTTGTGCCATAATGGATTTTCTTTGGAACATAATTCACATGCAAAAGCTAAGATACAAATTACATATTTTTTTCAGAGCAACATTAAACACTGCAATATATTTTTTTTAATTTTAAAAATGTATTTGACAGAGAGAGAGACAGATAATGAGAGGAGGAACACAAGCAAGGGGAGTGTGAGAGGGAGAAATAGTCTTCCTGACGGAAGCCTGATGTGGGGCTCAATCCCAGGACCCCAGGATCATGCCCTGAGCCAAAGGCAGACACTTGACTGACTGAGCCACCCAGGCGCCCCCGCGATATTTTTAATTTGGCAAAAATGTATGAAATTAACACATATGGTAATGTTTACACTTTAAATTAGTGTAAAAAATCGAATGTTCACCAAACAGCATTGAGAAAACAGAATTACTAAATGAAAATATATTAATTTAATGTCAAAAAATATAAAATGCTTGAAATGTGCAGAATGTATTATTTGACTACAAGGAAATAAACTAGAAATCAGTATCAGGCAACGGACAATCTCCCTTCCCACTTCCAAATTTGGAAAATAAATATCACATTCTGAATAACCTGTGATCCAAAGAAGCAATCACATGGAGATTTAGAATATATTTTTTTATTTTACTTTATTTATTTTATTTTATGGGGCTCGGGCTCTCTGCTCAGCGGAGAGCCTGCTCCCCCCCGCAACATTCCCCTCTGCCTGCCTCTCTGCCTACTTGTGATCTCTCTCTCTCTCTCTCTGTCAAATAAATAAAATATTTAAAAAAAAGTGTGGGATGTAGATAAAGAAGTTCTTTGAGGGAAATTTATAGCACTAAGGCTTAAATTAAAACAAGACATGTTACAAATCAATTGTTAAAACTTCCAAATAGAGAAATTAGAGAAGAGGAAAAATCAAACCTAAATGAATCATGAAAAAGGAAAATTAAAAAAAAAATTAACAGCAGAAATCAATGGAATTAAAAACAAAAGTTAAAAAAAGAAAGAAAAGAAAAGAAAAAAAGGCCTAGCAAAATCAATGGAACCAAAGCAGGTAAATTTTAAAAGATGGATATAATTGATAAAATTTTGACCAGAATGGTTAGAAATAAAAGAGAGAGGAATCAAGTTATTAATATTAGAAATAAAAGAATTCCGAGTTCTGTAGATGTTAAAGGGATAATATTGTGATATTACTAAAGATACCCAAAAACATGTCATAGATTAAATAGATTTGTTGAATGATACAAACTGTGAAGCCCATTCAGAAGAAATAAATACCTGAATACTATAATACCTACTAAGGAAATTAAATTTTTAGTTAAAAATATTCCCACAAAATCGAAAAACAAAACAAAGACCCTGGACCCAGTTGTTTACCGGCAACTGTACCACATCTTTGTGGAAGAAATGTAGTTCACCGTTGAACAACATGGGTTTAAACTGTGTGGTTCACTTACATGCAGATTTTATTGTAAATGTACTTTTTCTTCTTTATGACTTTCTGAATAACTTTTTATTTTCTCCAGCTTACTTTATTGTAATAATACATATAACATGCAAAATATATGTTATTCAACTGTTTATATTATCAGTAAGACTTCTCACCAGCAGTAGGGAATTAATAGATAAGTTTTGGGGGAGTCGCAAATTATATATGGGTTTTCAACTGTTCAGGGGGTGGGTCCCCCAAACCATTGTGTCATTCAAGACTATAACACCAACTATAACACCAGTTCTTTTTTTTAATATTTAATGTATTTATTTTGACAGACAGAGATCACAAGGAGGCAGAGAGGCAGGCAGAGAGAGAGAAAGAAGCAGGCTCCCCACTGAGTAGAGAGCCTGATGTGGGACCCGATCCCAGGACCCTGAGACCATGACCTGAGCCGAAGGCAAAGGTTTAACCCACTGAGCCACTCAGGTGGCCCTATAACATCAGTTGTATAACCTCTCCCATACAAGAGGAAAAAAACTTCCTGATTTAGGGGCAAGCTTGTGAAAAGCTTGCCCCTAAAAATGAGATGAATAGTAAGGATGTTTCCCATCACCATCCCTATTCAATATCTTATTAATATTCCAATTACCAAAAACAGTGGCTTAACACAACCTATATTTATTATTTTACATATCTGTGAGTCAGAAATCTGACACAGGTCCATGAAATTCAAGTCAAGGTGTCAGTGGGACTTCTTTCCTTCCCAGAAGCCGTAGGAGAGGATCTGTTCCTATTTATTGGAGGTGTTGGCAGTTCCTTGTGGTGTAAGACTGAGATCTAGGTCTACACTCTTAATCACATTTGCAGAGTCCTTTTTTCTACATAACGCAACATACTCACAAATTCTGGAGTTAAGGGTGTGGGTGTCTTTTTTTGTTTTCTTTTGGTGGGGGATTGATATTATTCTGCCTACCACAATATCATAGTGGAAGAACTGTCTAGCACAATATGACAAGAAAAGGAGAAAGTGGCATTACAAGAACTGGAAGGAAAGAATTAAAATGATCTTTATTCATAGATTATATAATTGCCTATGTGAAAAATCCCAAAGCACGTAGAAAACACTACTGGGCACGATGTTTTAGTGCAGCAATGCTGCTCTGTAGAAAGTCAACATGCAAAAATCAATGGTACTTTTATGTAACAGAAGTGAAAAACTGGATATTGAAAATGTAAAAATTTTAAAATTTATGGCAATGCCAAAAAGATCTTGAAATACTTAGGGATAGATCTACTGAAAATTTGTTTGAAATTGTGTAATAAAAAATATAAACTTGGAAGAAATAAATCAAATATGGACTTAAAAAATAGCCTTTATAAATTGAAAGTCCTAATTCATCTTCCCTAATGGATTTATAGATTTGAAGCAATCCTACTGCAAATCTCTGCAGGTGATTTGTTGAGATCGACTGCTGATTTAAAATTCATATGGAAATGCAATATATCCACCACAGGAAACTCTGAAAGTATAAGATACAACAATGAAAGCGAAGGAAAAAAAAATATTTAAAACAAAATAGACGTTCCAGATCCCACAAAGGCCAAAGTCTTTCTTATGCTTTGCCATAAAGACCGTTTCCTGCATCTGTTTTAAGTTTCTTTTCCTAAAATAAAGACAATTTGAATCTGTTTTTAAAGCCTACATGTTTGTAAAGAAGGAAATCTATCATATCAAAATTACTGCCTGTAGCACATGAAAACTAAAGGACTTTTTCCTCCTAAGCTCCACAGAAGGAAACTACCAGATGAAGAGCTTCAGCCAATCCATCAGTGGACCATGTGAACTAAACCCACGAGATTAGCTGCAAACCCAGAATTTATGGAATATGGACACTGGCTGACGAAGGTGACTGTTCAGAATGAAAGTGTGGTACATTTCCACCAGGTATGGCGAACAACTAGCAAAGACAACAAAAGAGAAAAAATAAGGTAGTTTTGTACTAGATAGCTTAAGTGAAACGTTAAGAAAAATATAAAGATATTTAATAGAATAATGATAATACCAAGGAAGGTAACATTATTCACTAAGATTGATGCTAATAGAGGAGGGAAGATGATAGTAAGGTGGAATCTTCTATTTTTATTTTTATTTTTTTAAGATTTTACTTATTTGTCAGAGTGAGAGAGAACAGAAGCAGGGGGAGGGACAGGGAAAGGGAGAAGCATGTTCCCTGTTTAGCAAGGAGCCCAATGTGGGGACTCGATCCCAGAATCTTGGGATCATGACCTGAGCTGAAGGCAGCCACTTAACCAACTGAGCCACCCAGATGTCTCAAAAGGTGTTATCTTTATCACCACTTATAAGAGGGGACCAATGTATGCAGCCTAAGTAATTGAATGATGGAGATATTGTGTGACATTATAATCACAGAGATAACCACTAAAACAAACAAAAATAGCAAGCTTCCTAAATATTAGAAATTCTATTCATATAGAAAAAGTACAAAGAAATTATACACAAATAAAAGACTTACAAATTCTATAAACATAGAAAAATACACAAAATAATATGGTAAAACCAAAATCAAACCTTTCTTATTTCAACAAATGTCAAAAACACACTTTTAAATTCAGTTAATTTACAAAGTAAGGCCCAAATTTATGCTGTTTAGTGAAATATACTTAAACCAATGTGACTTAAGAACTTTAAAAAAAAATGAAAACCAAAGGGTAGGCAAAATCATGCAAGGAAGAGGGGGCAAAAGTAAGGGACATGATCTGAATGTCCTACAAAAGAAGGAGTTTAGGTGAGACCTTTGAACAAAACATGAAACATGAAGAAACTATAGGACAAAGATTAACTGCTGACGAGCGGAATGCAGCAGCCATGAGCTCACAAGCAGCGGGAGAGTCGCTGGACTAACAGGGCAGAAAGTACAGCTGGAAGAAGAAAGAGGAGAAACATTAGTGTGGGCAGTTCAGCTTTTCTTTTTTTTTCTTTCCACAACAGACCAAGTTTCAGCTATGAGTATATAGAAATCTAACTTTATACTTAACAAAGTAGATCGGCCTTTTATAACAAATACTGAATCCTAAAAACGGAGAGACTGTCTTCTTGATACGTGATAATGGAATGTTCACTAAAATTGCACAGACACTAGGGAACAAAGAATAGAGGAGAACTTGCAATTCTTCGTGTGCCTCGCTTTTAACAAAGGTAGAAACATTTTATCAATTAGGAAGTGGACATGTGTTCTTCATCTATTAATTTTTCTAAAATTATGAATGGTTGTTGAATGTTTCCAAATGCCTGTCAACATCTACAGAGATGACCATATTTTTTCCTTAGATCTTTTAATATGATGGACTGAATCGATAGATTTCCTAAAATCCAACCATCCCTATATCTGGAATCAGGTTCATCCAATTATTAACTGATTATGTTTATAAATTGATCTTTGATTATATTTGCTCACTTTTCACTTAGGATTTTGCACTAGTATTTATAAGTGAGGCTGCTGATAACACTTTTTTTTTGTGTGAAATCATTCATTTAACTATCATTATGCTTGTGCTCATCAACATCACTTAAAAATGTGTGGGAGGCATTAGCCAATGCAACTAGATAAAAAGAAAATGAATAGAGATAGAGTAATTGGGAAAAATGAGATAACTCTCACTGTATGATGATGCATAATGTGAAAAAAAAGCTATAGGAGAATCAGTTGAAATACTGTTGGAAACAATATCAGAATTAAGAAATTGTACAATGTAGAAAATTAAGTAATACTCATAAATAACATCTATGAAGGAAAAAAATCCTCATTAAAAATAAGAAACACAAAACATAAAGAGGAAAAAAGTTCAGAGGAAAGTGGTGGTATCTCCCTGGAGCAAAGTTTGTAACATTATCAAAGAACAGGAAAACAACTGAAATGTAGGAAAAGATACACCAAGTTCTTGCACAAGAATAGTCAAAATCAAGGATATATAAAATGCTAACAATTTCATTTACAAATTTCACATAAAGCCAATACAAAAATGTCAACAGATATTTTGGGAGTAATGATTCCAAAGCTCATGTGGAAAGATAAGATTCAGAAATAGCAGGAGAGAAAACGCAGTGATGGCTAGCACTACTCGATCTTAAAACACATGATAAAATCTCCATTATGAAAATAGTGTGTTGCTGGCACATAAAAAGACAGACCAAAGAAAATAAACTGAAATTCACTGGGACTTTGGAATAGTATTTTTGTGGCAATTAAAATATGAGGGATAAAGATTGATAAAGATGGATTTTTCCATAAGTGGTCCTGGGACAACTAAGTTGACTTAGGAAAATATTAGTGTTGGACGTGTTCTATACACCACACCCCAGAATGCATTTAATTATAAAGTGTAAACTATTAAAGGACCAGAGAAATGGCCTGATTCCTTAATAATCTTAGAGCAAGGAAGACTCAAATAAAAATCAAAAAGCCATAAAAAAGATTTTTAAGTTGATGGTAAAAACCAAAATTTTATGTATAAACCGAACAAAAGGAAAGAAAAAATAAAAACTTAGGGTCTGAGAGAAATATAAAACGAGAAAGACTTCTCTGTGGTCCATCTCAGAAGTCAAACGCTACTGTTCGAAATGCAGAGTGCCTCAAGTTGATGAGAAAAACGCCAACAACCCCACAGAAAGATACAGAAATACATAACCAGAGATTTCAATGAAAAGAAAATAAAAACAGAAGGAAAGATATTTAACTTCACCTATACTAAGGGAAATGCACATTAAAATGATACTAAGTTCTGTCCATCACAACAGAAACATTTGAAAGTTTGATAATACCCTTTTTTGTTGAAGTAGTGAGGAAGGAAACATTCTTGTCCCTGGCTATTAGGAGTATAAATTATACCCCCTTTTAAGAGGATGTTTTGGCATTTTCCATCAGAAATCCAAATGCCTTTATGTTCTGACCCAGCAGCGTCAGTTTTGGGAATTTATGCTTGCATAACAGAAAAACCATGTGTGTGTAGTTATTTATCACAACATTACTTCTAAAAACAAAATTGAACTAATATATTCATTCACAAGGTACAAATTAATTAAATCACTAACTACACGAGTCAGTATGTACATACAAAAGGACACTCCATAACAAAACAAAGCAAAAGAACACAAAATATTGAAATACATACAGATCAAAATACTTAATTTTGTTTAAATGTCCATATTACCCAAATTAATCTACAGATTCAAAACAATCCCTGTCAAAATCCCAGCTACATTTTTTTAATAGGGCTCCACAGTCAGCATGGCATCTGCTCGAGACTCTCCCTCTCCCTTTCCCTTACCCCACTCTCTCTAAATAAATAAAATCTTAAAACTCAGAAATAGGAAGACATATCTTAAAATCCACATACAGTCTCAAAGGATACTGAACACTTAAAACAGTCAAAACAATCTGGCAAAAGAGCAACAAATCTGGAGGCCTCATACTACCTGATTCCAAAACACGCTACAGACCTACAAGTACCCAAAGAGGGATGATGGCATAGAGCTCAACATGGAAGTCAACAGAATGGAATAGACCAGGAGAGAAATAAACCCTCATGCATGTGGTTAAATAATCTTCAACAATATTGTCCAGACCATGTAGTGGGAAAAAATAGTTTCTTTAATAAATAATGTTGGAAAGACGGCAAAGCCACATGGAAAAGAGTGAAATGGCACCTTGCCTATCATTGTGCACAAAAATCAACTGGAGTGGTAGAGCGGGAGAGAGAGAGAGAGATTCTTAAGCAGGTTCCATGTCCATTAGCTGCTTAACTGACGAAGCCACCCTGGCAGCCCATAGATGAAAGATTTAAAAAGGAGACCCCAAAATATAAAAATCCTAGAAGAAAATGTCTTCATGACATTCGATTTGGCAACGATTTCTTAGATATGACACCAAAAACAGGCAACAGATGCAAAACTAGACAGGTGAAACTACAAACTTTAAAAACTTCTGCACATTAAAGGAAATAATGAAAAAATAAGTAAAATAATCAACAGAATGGAGAGGCAATCTACAGAAACACAGAAAAAAATTGCAAATGATATATTTGATAAGGAATTAACATCCAGAATATATTAAAAAAACTCCTACAACCCAACAATACAAAGAACAACCTGATAAAAAAAAAATAGCCAAGAACTTTAATAGATATTTCTCATTCATTCTCATACATACAAATGACCAACAAGCATATAAAAAGATGCTCAACCTCCAAATCATTACAGAAACACAAATCAAACTGTGATGAAATATCATTTCACACCTGTAAGGATGATAGGGGAGGCTGGGGACAGTAGAGATAGGGATCCCAGTGATAGAGAAGGAGTGTAGCTGGCGGGCCAGTAGGAGATAGGGACACTACTGTTGGAGGAGGGGGCCTGGCGCTGGACTGACGGTGGGAGGGAGGTGCCAGGGATGATGGAGCTGACCTTGAGGGTTTTTGGGAAAGAATAATAGCATCACCACAATTCACTGTAGCACTTGCCATCTGCCAGCCCTGTCCTTGGATGCTCAGTGCCTTGCACAGAGGACAGGGGGCAGGTGGCTGACCACGGGGCTCTGGAGGACACAGGGAGGTGATGCGTCAGTGCTGGCTGCTGTGGGTCAGAGCTGGTGTGCCACGGCTGCTGTGTCTGCCCATCTGAGCAGACAGAGGGTGGACCTCATATACTTTAGGAAAGAATGTGAGTGTGAAAGGGGATTTCTTTTCTCATCACTGTGGAAGTGCCATACTCTGCTCAGTTCTTTCTCGTTTCCCCCCATGGAGACAGAAACTATGATGCCCTAGGAGGAGTAGCAAGTCTCTTCACAGCCTAAGTGATTGGAGCCTTCTGACATCCACACGGCTTATTTTAATGAGGAAGGAAAGAAGATAGCACTTCCCAACATTACAGACAAGTAATGTATATATTAAGAAAGGATTTCTGCTATTTTCAATGTGAGCTACATCTGTGATAAAAAAAAAGTATAATTATTTTGTACCATAGCAGACATAGAAAGATACATAATTTATTTTTCAACGTTTCCTTATCTGCTGACATACTGTGTTTCTTCTCTGAGGGATAAACATTCTATGCTTTTGCCAACATGGTGCAACGTGTACCTGAAACGTCGCCACAGACGTACCCAGGAAAGACATGCTGGAAGCATGAACGGACACTTCCCTCGTAATCAACACACAGTTTCTGAGTCATTGGAAGCATGAACGGACACTTCCCTCGTAATCAACACACAGTTTCTGAGTCATAATAAATTTGGAATTTTATTGAGAATTATACATTTCATTTATTCATTGCTGCTTGTATGTACACGATTTAATTCTATCCAACCCATTGTAGTTTTATGGTAGACCACGAAACACATGCTTCAAGCATTATTAATTAAATTCAGTAATGTTTATGAGATATTTATTTTTCAAAGCACTAAAAATTCCATCTGAAAATAATCCCTTTAGAGCACAGTGGAGGGATGTTTGGAGGAAGTGCACTGCTATCCATTAATTTCAGAGCATATGTCTCTGTGGACCTGAATGGTCAGTCCCTGTCTCCTTCAACAATCTTTGGGGGTTCTTTCTTTGTTTGTTTTTCTTTCTTTAAGAGACAGAAAAAAAATATTTTATCTGAGACAACATGCGCAGCCTCTATGCGGTGGCAGAAATAGGAAGTTTATCTACACGTATATTTTTTAAAGTACAATGTCAGCGAGTCAATGTCATGAGCAATCCCCCCATTGCCTTGGCTTCTGTCTTAAGTACAGTGATTTTTAAGAGTCCCATAAAGTTCAATGAGTGCTTGCATAACATTCCATAAGTTGAATTATGTTTGCCTCAGTGCATAAAGCACAGATTAGCTTGGGGAAAAAGGTGACCCAAGAATGAATCCAGTTGCCTAGTGTTTCATGCCCCAGGAGTGAAAGCTCGTCCTCAGTAGGACTTGTCTGTAATGCAACAGAGTGTGAAGCACTGACCGCAATTTTCAAAGGGTTGTGAAGATAAACTCTTTGACATATAAATGGAACAGCTAATTTTGACCTTCTCTTCATGATGCTCTATACCCAGTTTGCATTTCTGCTTTGGTGATTTTGAGTAACTTTCCAGGATGAGTGCCTGGAAATGACCATCTATGCATATGCTAGTGCCGTTAATGCAGAAGGTAAGAGGTGGCCCGTTGTGCTCCCTCACCACATGGTCAGTGGCTTGATGAGTTTCTGGCCAGTAAGCATCACTGTGCTGCCTTCCTTATATGTGGCTACAGGGCATGTCAATAAGAACTCACCATGGATGCTCAGTTATTTACATCTTCCTCCTCCAAGAAAGTCTCCTCCTGGTAATGCCTTGCCTGGTAATGAAGGTGTTCCCACTGACACAGTATGCAAAAGAACCCCTTGGTTAACACCAGGAAATCCTGTTAGTGATGGCCTTGGAAGGGAGTGCAGACAGCCAAGCAGGAGGAGGGTCAATCAGATAACACTGCAAGAAAAGTTCAATTAGCGGGTAAGACAGGTTCTAAGTAATCAAGATAATAAGCTTAGACTGCATCTCATGTTTTAAGGTTCTTCTTAATTTTTTTTTATTCCATTTTTGGTGTGGGGGAGGAAATATAAATAATTATGTAGATTAGGACCAAACTATCGCCTTAAAAACAAACAAACAAACAAACAGATACTTGGGGCTGGCATTAACATTTCACTGCTAATACTCTTTTCATAAATCTTGGCCTCCCTGTTAAATTATTCATATGGTGTTCTATGAGAACATATGACAGTTTTTTGAAATGTACTCTTCACAGCATCTTGCAATCAGCCAGAATGCCACTCCATGGGTTATTTTTCTGAATCTTGCCATCTGAATGTTCTGAATAAATTTCACTTTATTCAATAAGTTTCACTGTTGTTTCCAAGCATTCCTTTTATGATTTCTACAGCGTCATTTCTATTGTATTACCCTTCCATTTTATTTCTTTCCCATCGTCTTGATTTCCCTTTATATCTGCTGTGTGCTGCACTTCACCACTTTTGCAATCTATCATTTCAGCTTTGAAAAAAGATATTTCCTATTATCTGATCTTCTCTAGATGTACTTAACTTTGTGACACTCGTATTTCTCTGAGTGACCTTTGTGATATAATTCTTTGGTGCTACATCTTGAAAGTGCCTTCTGACAGATTTAGCGGGTGCCCTTTTAATTCCCAGAGTGGAACCACCTTGCCTGCCTGGATATACTTCCTGCCAGCCCCGTTGTTTTCACGTCTTCCGTCCAAGACAGTCCCATAACTCTTACGTGTGCCACCCCCTTGCTTTCTCACACATTTTTCTTTTTGGAATTGTCAGTAGACTTTCTCATAGTTATTTGCCTAAAGAAATCTAAAGTCAGTGTAATGGAAACATATAGACATCCTCCTGGAGCCCCCCTCTGCAGAGGGTGGGTTGATGGATGTCCTGGGAGCCTCCCTTTGAAGCCTGCAGTTTTAGGGCCACATCCAAGTACCTAACGCCCATTCTCCACTTTGGTGTGTATGGGGTTCCTCTCTCTCACGTTCAAAGTCCTGCCTGGACTCGTGGGAAGGGCCTTCGACTGACTTTGGACCACACTATTATTCCGCTAAGGTCGTCTCAAGTTACAACCCATTCTTCAAGGGAATGACAACTCTGTCCTGCTGTGCTGGGTGATCGGAGGGTGAGCCTCCCCCATCCACCGTCCGTGGGTTACAAACCTCTATGTACAGAACCCAATACCGAGCATGACAATCCTGTTGAGGGCAGCTCTCACTCCCACCCCCTGGAGCTAATATTGTCCCCTCTCCAGAGTTTCATGCTCTAGCCTAGGCTGTGATGCTCATGTTTTCAATAACTTAGAGTAAATTGTTTAATAAATAAGAGATTGTAAAGTCCCTGGCATTATTGTTAGGAAAGTCACTTTCAAATGAGCTCCTTGGCTTTAATAAAAGGAATTCTGTTACGAACTTTGTACCTCAGGGTGCTCCTGTTTTCTCTCAAGTGGGTATGGGACACTGGCATGACTGGTGGCTTTCAACGGGAAGAAGTAAGGAAATGGGTGAGGCGGGCATGTCTGCTGGTGCCCACTGGGAGGACAGAGGAGAGCTTACGGGGAAGATCTTCCTCCACAACCAGAAACCGCTCCTGGGCAGGAGCCTGACGCTAGCCTGGAGGGTGACACAATTAGGTGTTTGATTATGGTAACCCTAGTGAGACCATATGGAGAGTGTTTCATTCAAATGGAATAAATGAAAAATTTTCTTCCAGCTCCGAAAATGGGTATAAACAAAGTGTCTTTCCGTGTTGACCTTGGGGAGGACACAGGCGGCTCTCTCGGCAGCCGGCCTTCAGACTTCTCTAGTTCCCTCAGCTGCCATGTTTGTCCCCCTCACCACCACGGCTGCGCCTGGAACCCCAAATGGTAGAGTCCTAGTGGCAGGATTACTTGACATCTCCCACCATGACAATATTCCTGTCCCTTTCACCTGGTGCCATCATTGCCACGACGGCTAGCAATTGCTTTAAGCTTTCCGGATGCTCAGACCTCGACCCCTGACCATAGTTGTCATCTCTCCTATACTTCCGTCCCAATTAACACAGTTTTCCTTCTCTCCTTACCTTCCCTTTGTACTCATTTTATACTTAGTCCTTCCAGTATTCCCAGGATCCCTTCACTGAGCCAGAGAAGCTGACCTCTCAATTCCCCACGGATGCCTGGTCAGTCATCGTCAAAATGCCGCCAGTCCTAGCCTGGAATTCTCTCTTCAACCTTCTGCAAACATTGCCTTTCTGATCCTCAGGGAGCTCGCCGGCTTCTTCTCTCACACCTCCACTTGTGGACATTGCAACAAAGTGATTTAAAGTAATTCACTAGAGATTCATAAATGTGGCTCATATAAATTGAGTCTTTGTTGAGGAGGTGATTCTTGAGCCTTATTATTGAAGATGAGTGTGGACAATGAGGGGAGAGTGAAGACCATAGAGGGGGACCCAGACAAGAGAATGTCCACCCTGATGGAATGGCAGTCAATGAGAGCATGCGACCAGCACTCCAGGTGTGCAGACCATGCAGATGGTGAGTTGGAGCGACACCGCACAGGAGCCGGCAGTGGGAGGGTCACGGATGACTGCAGGGCTGTTTATTTTGTTTACTGGTCCAGGTGGTGATTCAGTATACATACAGGGAAAACAGAATGCAAGGATAAAGTGTGAGTGGCAAGATGGTGAGTTTAACCCGACCCAGAGTAAAGCTGAGAAAAACATGGGTTGTGCATGTTGGACTTGTAGGAGGTAGGCTGGCATAGGTCTATTGGGATGTTAAGAGCAAAAAAGACACAGAAAAAATAGGTTTGAGACTTGCTAAAGCATGCATTAACTTAGAATCTAGTTTCAATTTGCAGAAACCATTTTTTTTTTTTTTAACTAAGAGTGGAGGCTTTACGGTAGGACAAGAGGGACAGGAATATAGTGGGTCCCGTGGAAGAGGCTAGCACTGAAACTCGGCACCCCGGAAGGACAAAGGCTCCCTTTCTGCATTCTTCCTGCTTCCCTTGCCAGTCAGTGTCATTCACTTCTCATTCTGCCTCTCTGTCCACTGGGCAGAGTGTGGTTACTCACATGCCCTGCATCCACTTCTAGCCTAATAAGCTGTAGGCAGGGAATATGAGTAACCTGCCCCAGGGCCATCCTTATTAGTCAGAGAGTGTTTCTCAGAGAAAAGATGGGCTCCTGGGCTGGGCAGACCTCCATGAAGGCATTGCCACACACTTGACAGGAACCCACTGACCTTGAAAATGGATCAAGAACGAAGCTGGACCCAGGGGCAACACGCCAAGATGCTCCCTGCCTCCCTCCTCTAAGCAATTCTTTCTGAGAATAATGGAGTTCTCATCTGTGTCCGCCTACGAAGTTAGTCCGCATTCTTTAGCCATCAAGTTAAAATCCTCAGGAAAATCTCTTTTGTTCTTTTTATCCAAAGCGGTCATGGACTTTTCTTTATCCTGAGCACAGTTCTACCATCGTGGGCATTCCAGAACTCACTCGTGTCAAAGCACCTTCTCTATGCTCTTTCTTCCGTGAACAGGTCAGGCTCTGTTCACCATTTTACCTTGTCTTCCTTCTCAGCCACTCGACCAGCAGCACACGGGCTCCTCCGCTAGTGTGCACGCCCCTCGACAGGAGTCCTTTCTGTGTATTGTTTAGTCCTAGCAGTTACAGAAGCACAGGGCAGAGCCGTCACTCAGTAAACGTTCACTGAAAGACTGAGTGAGCCTTCGGTCCCTACCGTGTTGCTGATGCATCTGCCAGGCTCTGAATTCATTGCAGAATGGCAATTGTAGAGAGACGAAAAACCCACTGTTTCTTGAAGATGATTTTAAATTTCCTAGAGAACCAGGGTTCTTTTACTTTATTCTACTCCCTGGGACCTAGATGATGGCATATATAATTAATTCTTCCTTGCAATGACAGCTCATTAGAGTAGATCTAGGACATAGACTACCAATATAAATATGAAGTTGCTTTTTAAGTAAAACACACACACACAGAGACAAATGCATAGAAAGAGAGAGATACTGGTTTAAATGTGCATTGAGTGCCTCTCATTTCCAGGAACTTACTTTCACAGCACCCATGATTTTTTTTTAATGTTTTATTTATTCATTTGACAGAAAGAGAGATCACAAGTAGGCAGAAGCAAGCAGAGACAGAGAGAGAGGGGGAAGCAGGCTCCCTGCTGAGCAGAGAGCCAGGTGTGAGGCTCGATCCCAGGACCTTGGGATCATGACCTGAGCCGAAGGCAGAGGCCTTAAACCACTGAGCCACCCAGGTGCCCTGGCGCCCATGATTTAAACCAATCTACACCTATGGGGTAGGTAGCTTTGTTGCCATAACACAGAAGTGAGGCAGGAACAGGGCAGCAGAGAAGGCGCTGGCTGCCTCCTTTTGGAGGGTTAAGAGAAGCCCCACAGGGAAGTGATCAGAAGGCAGGTGGACAATTTGGTGAGTGGACCGTTTGGGAAGAAATAGGATTCTAGTGAGGGGAAAAGGCATATATGAAGATAGGCTGATGTGAACCTGTTGTGGTGTCATGGAAGAACAAGGCTGTCCTCACAGTGCAGAGACGGCACCCTCCACCCCGAGGTCAGACTCCTGGGTCCCTTCGAGCCCCTTCTTATCTACACTGTGATCTGATACCCCTTGGAAGGTCTCCTGACATCCAACATAAAGGAACACAACTTTTTACTTTCCACTATTTCAAAGAATAGGAAATATGATCTCAAAGAAAAAAAAAAAAAACAACCCAAAACCAAAACCAACAACCAAAAACAAAACAACCGGAAGAAGTAATACCTCCGTCTAAAGTTACATCACCTCCTTCTATCTCCCAGCAGTGCTCACCATACGCTGTGTGCTGTGAATCCATTAGACAGCCGTAAACGGGACAGACAGGGTTTCTGCCCTCATGGAAATCACAGGCTCATGCAGAAGAGCAGCCCAGCCATGGAACCTTGAGGGAAGAGAAAGGCACGGCCATGTGCACTAATTTTTATTGCTGCCACAACAACGTGTTACACATTCAGCAGCGTAATACATACCAATGTTTATCTCATGGTTCCGTACATCAAAAGAACTCTGACACAGGATTCAGTGCGCCAAAATCAGGCTGTCACTATGGCTCGGTCCCTTTTCTGAGGCTTTAGAGGAAAATCAGTTTTCTCCTTTGTCCAGCTCCCAAAGGTTGCTCATGTTCTTTGCCTTGTGCCCCCCCACACACACCTTAGAGCCAACAGCAAGGGGCCACTCATGTCATCTCCTCCTCTCCTACGTCCTTCCTCCACTTTTAGATCCTTATGATGGCACTGGGCCAACTGGGATCATCCAGATGATCTCCCTATTTTAAATTCAGCTGACCAGCAACATTCATTCCATGTGCAACACAATTCCTGTTTTTAATGAGCTTAAGATGCTCATAGATTCTGGAGGCTGGGATGTGGATATTGTTGGGAGCCATTACTCTTCTTTCTACCAAAGTGATGCAAAAAAGAGGTTCTAGCAGCCTTGTGTCTTAAGAGAGATGGAAAAGATAGTAATGCCAGAGGAATCACACACAAAGTGGTAGAGGACAGGGAAGGAAGGGATTTCCTGGCAGAGCTCCCTTCTCTGGTCTTATCTATAAGGTCTTAAGGACAGGAGAGCATGGTGAGTTCCCAAAACAGAAAGGGTGGCCAAATTGGACTCCATGGGAACCAGGACGTGCTGAAGTTCTGCAGGTCGGGCTTACCCAGAACACAGAGCTAATTTAAGGGGGGTGGAGCCCTATTGGTGACATAATGAAAAGCTGCTGGCCAACAGTAAGTAGATAGGAATACAGTGACAATGGTGTTTTTGAGATAATTGTTCAGAATTAACATAAAACAGAGGGGGCGCATCTGATGTACATAGTGACGGAGAGCAGAGAGAGGAGAGAAACCTGGAGAAAAACACAAGAGGGAGGTAACTTTTACAGGTCGCACGAGTTCGCTCTGCAAAGAGAGTTATGTAGACCAGCTTGCCATGGCTTGCCACCGAATGCACCATTTACATTAATGTCAAAATGATGAAAGGAGAAGGGGAGTCCATTTTGGCCAAATGGATCTGGATTTGGCTGCCTGTCAAGAGGATTCCAACACTTCTCCTCCCTGCCTCTCCATCTGCAGTGGGAAGCTCGTCACATTCCTGAAGACTACTCTCAAGATCTGTGGGTTTCTGTTTTGTTTAAGATTTATTCATTTGAGAGAGACAGAAAATGCAGTGTAAAGGGGCAGCAGCATAGGGAGAGAGAGAATTTCTAGCAGACGTCCCCTGAGCACTGAGCCCCACTTGGGACTCGATCCCACAACCTTGAGATCATGGTCTGAGCTGAAAACAGTGGGATGCTCAACCGGTTCCCCTAAGATACATGTTTTAGGTACATGATCACATTCAACCTGCAATGACCCATGGACACAAACTGGCTTATTGATCAGGTTCTGTTTCACCAGCGCGTGGACCACAGCAGGATCAGTGTGGATCATTTAACCACCAAACACAATCTGGTTCTAAGGAATTACCTATGATTTAGTGTATCAGAGAAGACTCTTCCACTTGTCATCTAAACTATCTGTGAGATGAGGAGAGTTCATAATTGAAAGGCAGCCTTCCCTATGGAAAAATCATGAAAGAACCCCAAAGTTTTTACAGACATGAAGAAAAGAACAATGTGATACAAAACAATGTGATACAAAATTTGTGCTAAAAATCCTGAAATACAACAATTATGGGAAATTGCTTGGGCTTTGAAAGATATAAAGATAAACAAATAAAGTTCCTTGACACAAGGGTTAGCAGATTAATATAGAATTTGGCATATTTACAGAATCTTACATGAGTTCCTAAAACTGCATTATGCAAGGGGATTTTTTTTAATTTAATTTTTCAGTGTTCCAAGATTTGTTGTTTATGCACCACATCCAGTGCTCCATGCAAGGAGATTTAAGCAGACTCTGCAATAGTGTCCTGAAAGCAGAGATGTAATAATGGTTAAGAAGCGCCATGGATGTTTCAGGCTAAAGCTGAGTTATTGTTTCCAGGGTTTAAGAAGCTTGGAGAGAATTCAGACTCTGAACGAACCGAGGGTATTAGAGGGGAGGGGGCTGGGGGTTGGGTAAGCCTGGTGGTGAGTATTAAGGAGGGCACAGATTTCATGGAGCATTGGGTGTGGTGCACAAACAATGAATCTTAGAACACTGAAAAAATAAAATTAAATTTTAAAAAATGAAGCTTGGATGTAATTATATTTAGTGTCATAGAGGGATGGGAGTCTAGGTGTTTCATGTCTCAAGTTGTACATCTAGACGCATCCCATATTTTTCACAGAGATGGTCTGCCCTCCTTTCCTACAGTCAGAGGTTGATATATAGTGATAGACTTAGATGTCTGGGAAAAGTGGGTGATGCTCAGGAAAAGTGAAAAGCCCTTCCACAAATGACATTCATGAGATTGAAGAGGACACACCTTTAGACTTGTACAGTTTAAATCTGACATTTAGGTCTATGTTTCCTTAAGAATCATTATGTGTCTATGTGGCAAACTATTTATGCTGGTTTTGCTAGTGATTTCGTGTGCATGTTTTTGTTTGCATTTTTGTGCCTAGATATGCACTCATTCCAGCACCATTTGTTGAAGAAAAAGAGAAAGAAAGAAAGAAAGAAAGAAAAGAAATGATGCCTCCTCATTAATTTGTGTTTGTACCTTTGTCAGAGCTCTGTCCCCCCACATGAACCGACTTTTGGACAGTATTCTGTTCCATCTGTTTTGTTGTTGTTGTTGTTGTTTTGTTCTGTTTTGTTTTGTTTTTGGCCAATATATTGTCTTGGTCAAAGTACAGTCTTGATGACCATAACTTTATAACAAATATGGATAGCAGGTAATTTTAATCTTTCTAGTTTGTTCTATTTCAGAATTGTCTGAGGGCATTTTTTGAGGCAAGAGAATTATTCTAGTTGAATCTATAGGAATCTCACCTCTCTCACGCATGATATTCATCCATTTTGTCTATATAATTTATACAAATCTTCTCAAGACCAGCTTTTGATTTCAATGATTTTCTCTTCTATTTTTCTGGTGTTCATTCCATTTTTTTAAAAGATTTTATTTGTTTATTTGACAGACAGAGATCACAAGCAGGCAGAGAGAGAGGAGGAAGCAGGCTCCCTGCCAAGCAGAGAGCCCCATGTAGGGCTTGATCCCAGGACCCTGAGATCAGGACCTGAGCCGAAGGCAGAGGCTTAACCCAGTGAGCCACCCAGGCACGCCTGTTCATTCCATTTTTATCTGCTGTTCTCTATCATTTACCTTTCTGTTACAGTATTTTTTTTCCCCTTCTATCCCTGCTCTTTTAGTGGGAAAGCTGAAGCCATTGATAATGAGATTCTTCTTCTTTTCTGCTATGTAATTTATTGCTCTACATTTTCCTCTGGTTTTTACTGTATACTGAGTAAGCTACCTCCCACAAATTAGGATATATTTCATTTTCTTTTCTATTTAGACTCAATTCTTTCCAATATCTTAATTTGTGATATATTCTTTGATATATGGGGTTTTTAGAAGCAGGTTATCTCAAATCCCAAATATTTAAATTTTCTAGAAGTTTTTTTTAAATTATTGATTTCTAATTGACTTCATTGTGTATGAATAAAATTATTTTATATTTATTAAGACATGTTTTATGGCTCAAAATATGTTCTGTTTTGTTAAATATTTTCTATGCATTGGAAAATCAGTTGTATTCTCTGCTTGCTGGATAGGGTGCTCTAGAAATGTCACTCAGGTAAAATTAGGTGATAGTATTGTTTAAATATTCTGTGTCCATATTGATTTTCTCTCCACTTGGATTATCAATTATTAAGAGAAGGGTATTAAAATCTTTAAATATAATTATTGATTTTCCTATTTCTCCTTATAGTTCTATCATTTTTTTGCTTCATATATTATGAAGCTCTGATAAAACTTAAAGACTGTTGGTTCTTCTGAATACATAGACTCTTCTGTGATTTTTAGAATGACTTTCTTTATACATGGTAATATGATTTTCTCTGATAGATACTTTGTTTTTTTTTTTAAACTGTCAGCATGACAGATGACATTTTCCATCTTTTTCTTTTTTTCTATCCAATTTCTGTCTTGATATTTAAGTGTGTTTATTACAGACAGAGGATAGCTTGGTATGTCTCTCTCAATGTTTTTAAATTTGATCATCTCTGGCTCTTAATTTGGGTGTTTGGATCATTTGTACCTAAAGTAATTTTTGATATTGTCAGGCTTAAGTCTAGCATCTTGCTAGTTGCTTTCTAATTATCCCCTCTGTTCTTTGTTCCTTTTACCATCTTTTTTCTGACTCCATTTGAAATAATCAATTATTCCTTATGATTTCACTTTATCATCTTTTTGGTTCATTTGCTAACATTCTTTGTTTTGTTATTTTTTTAATATTTTATTTATTTATTTGACAGACAGAGATCACAAGTAGGAAGAGAGGGAAGCAGAGAGAGAGAGGGAAGCAGGCTCCCTGCTGAGCAGAGAGCCCAATGCTAGGCAGGACCCTGGGATCGTGACCTGAGCCAAAGGCAGAGGCTTAACCCATTGAACCACCCAGGCGCCCCTTTTGTTTTGCTATGTTAGTGGTTGTATTAGAATTGATAGCACACATTTTTAATTTTACTTATTATTTTTTTAATTGAAATATAGTTGACATACAGCAACACCTTTTTGGGACTTATCACAGTCTCACTATAAATGACACTGAATCACTTTATAACAGAATAAGAATCTCATAATCATATATTTTAATTTATTTTCATTTCTCAAATGTTGTGCTATTTATTGCCATAAATATGAGGTTTACTTACACAAGCTGTGGTACAGTGTTGTTATTGTTATACAAATAACCGACTTATTTCAAAAGAAGTTAAATTACAAGAAAGAAAGAAAGAAAGAAAGAAAGAAAGAAAGAAAGAAAGAAAGAAAGGAAGGAAGAAAACCTATTATGCACTTTCTATTTCCAGTGCTTTGGTTTTATTGTTTATGATCCCATTTTGGGAGTTATAATTTTCCTTCTGTCCCAAAGAGTTCTCTTAACATTGTTTTTTAGTGTAGATCCACTGGTGATAAATTATTTCCATTTTTGAATGTATCAAAAGTCTATTTCACCTGTGATTTTGAAAGATATTTTCTTTGGATATTCTATGTGGACAGTTTATTTTTTCTCGCAGTAATTTAAACATTTGTGATTCTTACCATTCTTATTTGTATTTTTGAATTATTTTCAATAAGAAATGTGAAATCATTCTTGTCTTTGTTCCTTTGTATGTAACGTGTCTTTTTTCTTTGCTTATAAGGTTTTTTTTTTTTTTTTTTTGGAGTAATCTAATTATGATGTCACATGGTGTGGATTCTCTTTTTTCATGTTTCTTATCCGTGGAATTTGTTGAGTTTCTTGAATCTGCTACTTGATAATATTAATGACACATGAAAACATTTTACTATGATTTCTTCAGGAGTCTTTGTTTTTTCTCCCCTAGTCTCAGAGCATCTAAGTGCCGTGTATACTGACAGATTTCCAGCTTCCCCACAGACCACAGATCTTCTACTCATTTTTATTAAGTTCTCTTTTCTGTCTTTCATGTTATGTCATATATTTTGCTATGTTTTCAAGATTGCAAATGTTTTCTTCTGCAATGTCTAAACCAAAATTAATCCAGTTCCATGGATTTTTCATTTCATCAATAGAACTTTCTGCTCTCAAATTTCAATTCCTGTCTTCTTCATGTTTATGTTTCTATAAACCTTTTGAACATACAGATTGCAATTTAAGAACTTTTTAAATGTCTTTGTCTGCTAATTCTGACATCTGTAATTTTTGGTTGAGTAGTTTTCTCTCCATCATGGGTCATGTTTTTCTGCTTCCTTGTATGTCTGGTAATGTTTAAATGGATAACGGACATTGTGAGTTTTACTTTTCTGGCTGCTGGACATTTTTGTATTCATATAAATATAGTGACCCTTTTGTTCTTGGCACAGTTATGTTACTTGAAGTCAGTTTGATACTCTCAGGTCCTGCTTCTCGAGTTTGCTGGGTGTGATGGGAGCTATGCTCAGTCTGTGGTTACTTACTTCTCCCTGCTCACATGAGACCCTCCTGAGCATACAACCCAGTGCTCATGGATCATGAATTCTTCTGCTCTGTTTAGTTAAAATAGATACCCTTCCATGACCTGGACAGATGCTCAACACTGTTGCCTTTCATCCTTTCAGGAAGTTCTTTCTCAGCCTTAGGAGTTTCTTCCCTTGCACATTTTGATTAAGTTGAGCTAAATTCTCTGAAGAGCCTTACAAAATTCCCCAGAGGAGTCCACCAGGACCCATCAAGGTCTGCCTTCCTGCATTCTGGTCTTGACCTTCTCTCAAGGCTGCAAGCTTTAAGTTAAGGTGACTGTAAGACATCACAGCGCTAGCCAGGTTTATTTCCCAAATCTTAAGTATCTTCACTGCCTATTGTTCAGTGTCTTGAAAACCATATATCATACAGTTTTTCTGTTTTAAGTTGTTTCAGGTTTTTGTGGCTCCTGTTACTCTGGCTTGGTTTGAGGTGGTATGTCCTACAACACATATATTTTAACGACCATAGTCCTATTGTATTCCATTCTTTTTCACTCTTTGAGCTCAATTAGAAATGGTTAGAAATAACAAATAATTTCTTTTGTTTCCTACAATGTAATCTATTCTAGGGATGGGAAATGTAAAATTCCTGAAAGTTATTGGAAATTTCAAAATCCATCCTTCAGTGACCAGTAAAATTGAAGAGATCTTATATTATATGTCTATTACATTGCAACTATCACTGTACTTGTACTACTTTTTTTAAGCTCCAGAGATTTTATTTATTTATTTGACATAGAAAGAGAGAGAGAGACAAGGAGAGCAGGAACATAAGCAGGGAGAGTGGGAGAGGGAGAAGCAGGCTTCCCGCTGAGCAGGAAGCCTGATGGGGACTCGATCCCAGTACCCTGGGATCATGATCTGAGCTGAAGGCAGACTCTTAACCGATCGAGCCACCCAAGTGCCCCCAAGTTTTATTTTTTTAAATAATCCCTACACCCAGCATTGGGTTTCACCTCCCAACTCTAAGATTAAGAGTTGCATGGTCTACCAGCTGAGCCGGCCAGGCATCCTTATACTTGTTCTAATATGGTGAAGCCATACCACTGGTTTTCATTACTCTTTTGTCATTTATCATGTTCGTAGATAAAATTTAATTTGGTATCCATTCACTGATATCTCCTGACAATTTTCTTTCTTCCTTCCTTTCTTTCTCTCTCTTTCTTTCTTTTTCTTTTCCTCCTTCTCCTAGCAGTTTTCTTAGCCAGAGCTTTGAAAAAAAATCTTCTACCAAGTCCTCCATTTTCCTCTATTCCAGACATAGACGTGCCTTGTACATATATTGAAATAAGTGTTTTCCCAGCTACTGGTTTTATATTGACTGATAAGTTGATTTAGAATAAGGAACTACTCTAGAGAATCAAATTATATGCAAACCAAGCACTTCCTGCCCATAATATTTAGTGCTTAGGTCGTTTGGTTTGTGATCCATTTAATTAACATCTTTAATTAAAAAAAATAAATTAAAGGTAAATGGAGAGCCATAGTTGCTAAATTCCCAGCGAGGATTTTCTTTCAGCACCTAAGTCATTGGAATTCTGTTCTGCTTCATTGCACTGCCGGCTGTTGTGGAAATTTTAATGGTGCTGTCTTATGCAAAGGGTGTGCTCTACAAGTAAAACAAATAAAAATGGGGAAATGTACACTTTGTACCTTTGAAAGGTTGCATGCAGCAGCCCCTGGGACTTGGGTTACAAAAACATCTGAAATGAGCTGGGCAGTGGGAACGTGGTGGGACCTGTTTCGGAGGAGAGACAGTTGACTAAGCACTGAATGATTTAGTGCGTCATCCATTATTCCCTGCCTGTCACTTAAACAGGCTATCTATATGCATGGTAGGACCAGGAGCGCAGAGAGGAGGCGGACACATGATTTATGGGTGAGGGCAAACACCTGTGGGTTAACCGGCTCAGAAATTAGCCACAAGTAGCATATTAGTGCAGCTAATCAGGCACGGTTCAGCATTTCGGTTTCTTGATTTGCCCATAAATAAGCTTCTATGTGGCTGCCCCAGGCCTTCTGGTGATTAACTGCCTTGACCTACGGTAAAATACACAGACTGAGCAGCACAACAGGGTTTGCAGGAGTATGCTGCAATCATATGACTCCAGACTTGCACCTTTGTGGGCAGAAGGTCTATGAGCTTTAGGAAGGCTTATCAGAGCACTTAACAATCAATTTACTTTTCATTCCCCTACTCCTGCTGTGATGTTGACAACTTGTAGACTCAGCTGCCCTGTGACCAGTCACTGGCCATAAAGTATTTTCTCCCCTAGTGTCTGTTGCAGAGCCTTGGCCGGGGCGGGGGGGCACATATGTGTTCATATTACCACCTTCGTATTATGTTTCTTTTTTCTTTTTATTTTTTTAACATCGGGGGGCCTCTATCCCTCGCTCGTGTGTGTTGGCTGTAACTGGAAAGGTCCCTGAATCGTCTTCCATTTGTAGTGATTAGGCTGGACTATTCGTGTTTGAAATGAGAGGCAACGCAAGCCAGCAGCAGTGAGCAGGAGAAACTTACTGTAAGCAGTCCACTGAAGATGTGCTTCAGCCTATTGACTGGGTATTGCCTCTTTCTTTGATCTTAGACAAGAGACAAGAGGATTAATAAAAAGCAAACAGTCAGGACCCTGGGGCAAATAGTCTCTGCCCTTGAGTGCAGGGGTTGAAGGTAAATCTAAGGACAAGGTAATGGATCTAGGTGACTTAGGTATGCACAGTTTCTCAGGTAAATGCAGGCACTCAGAAGCAGCTAGCAATTCATCAGGACAGCACACATTCCACCTCTCGTTCAGAACTTCTTTTCTGAATCTCCTGCTCTGATTTGGGCAGGTTGTATGGCTCCTGAAATTCGGCCAGCCCATGTCAAACTCTCCTTATGTTGGGAGGGTCTGTAGGAGGATTTGTTCCAATGTCTTCCCCTAGCTGATCTCAGATCACCCTAAACTCAGGAAGAAAAAATAATAGCATAACCAAGCTGCTTGTATTATCCTTAGTTAGCAGTGAGGAGAAGAGTAATGTGTAGTTACAGAGTGCGTAGGAGTGGGAGTTGAAATGTGAACAGAGAGACAGTAAGGACTCAGAGCCCTGTTGTCAAAGAACTGTTGGCAGAAGGGGCAGGCAGGAGGTACCCTGAGAGCCCAAACGCAGAGAAGGCAGGGGTTCTCCAGGATTTCAAGCCCAAAGTGTAGTGCTGCTTCTAGAGAAGACAGTACAAGAGATGCCTGAGAGATAGGAAACTATTTTAAGTGTGTTTCCATTTGAAAGTTAATGGATTCAGGAGAAACCCAGGTGAGAACCGACTGCTCCACCTCCTAGGCCCTGAGAGTTATATTTTAAACCAAACAGGACCCTAAAGACGCTAGTCCTCAAGGCAAGCCCAGCATCACATGAATTGCAAATGGGAATGGCTAAGAGCTTTCCCAGGGTTTTACTTCCTGATGGGCATCCTTTCAATGATTCCATCCACTCACGTGTGGAGGAACATAGCAATTGCCAGCCTAAGCCCCACACAGGATGTTTCCATGGTATTAGTAATGTGCAAAGGCCGTGGAGTTGGCACCCCTGGCTTTCTGTTGTATTTTTCCTGGAGAAAACAGGGACAAGCATACTCTCCTTGTCCCCATCCTTGTCCAAGAGATTCTGTCACTTCCATAGGCAGAGAACTCAGAAGGGCCCAGTATTTCGCCTTCTCATGGTGCCACGTGCATTCTCCTCAGCTGAGGGCTCCCGATACCAATGGCCCATGACAGGTGGGAAGAGGAGGTAATGGACAAACGATCATCTCCCTGAAATTATCACTGGCATCCCCTGCAAACAACATAATTTCCCAGATTCCATTACTATGGCAGAAGCAATAGTCCCATCCAATAGCCAAGTGGTTGTCTCTATCTTTAAGCCCCTAAGCATTAGAAGGGGTCATACCAATAACTCTTGCCTATGGGCCTAGCATGGAAATGATGGGTCATTCCAGGTCAATGCAATTGAGAGTATGCGTGGCTTACTGACACTTCGCCCCCAGCGCCCCCCACCCCAGGCCTCCAGGCTGGAAGAACAACTCCAAATATGAGGTTTCCATTTGCGATAGCCTGAGCCCCTGGGCCCCCCTTGGACGTGAGCTCTTACGTACACCAGCAGGTCCACACTGAGCCAGCATTTTAGTTAGCTATAGGTCCATGTTCTGTGAGTCCAGCCGAACCCGTCCTTACTGACGCAACAACTTTCTGACTGTCGCACCAATCCAGGTCTCCGTCTGAAGAATGTACAGAACAATAACCCTGCATTAAATGAATGAGAGTGGATAAGAGCATTCTTCGTTTCTCTAGCAAACAAAATAAGTGTTCTTCCTAACGTGACTTTCTCAACATCACATTTTAAAATGGAAAAAATCAAGATGACCCCTTTTCATCTTCCTGTTCTCTTCTCATGATTATTATTCTCTTGTGATCAACTAACGTAAACTTACTTCAGTTTTGTGGGAACATTCTTTTCTCCTCAAAGCCATGAAAAACATCCACTCTGCCAGGAATAGTAAGTGTGAAATTTATTTGAGAGAGGGAACAATAAGCCTCAGGTCTGTTGTCAAGTCCATGCATCCTGGGAAGTCAACATTAGCTTACAGTAGTTTCAATTAATTCCTAATTACTTTTCTGTCGTCTTTATATATGAGGAGACACATTCGAAGTGGAGAATAATAGTTTGTAGTACTGTTTCGCAGAGTTGAAAGAAGGCCCTGTTTATTATGAACACTAAGTAATGAGCATGATCATTAGCGATTCTTTACATCTGTGTTTACCTCTGAGGACCTTTGAGCTAATGAATTCTGCACAAATATAAATAATGGGAAAATCGAGGAGAAGATCTCATTTTTCCCCCCATGGACATTACATATTGCATGTGTTCAGCAAGGCATTATGAAATTACATAATTGAGAAAAATCCTCGCGAGGATGGACTTACCATTTTCTGACTTTGCAAGTGGTCTACAGGACATCCCAGCCTATTAGTAAGATTATAAAGAATTGACAAAACTTTCAGATTAGGCAGCCACTAGCTCTAAAGAAAGAAAAGGTCTTAAGATTTCTTTTTTTTATGACTTTATTTTTAAGTCCTCTCTACATCCAACATGGAGTTTGAACTTATAACCCCAAGGTGAGGACTCGCATGCTCTTCCTTTTGAGCCAGCCAGGTACTCCTAAACTTCCAGTTACACGATGCAGAAGGTCTGAGGCTCTCATGTTAAACTTACGTGGTGGGGGCCGGGGGCACCTGGGTGGTTCCTTGGGTTGAGCGTCTGATTTGCGTTCAGGTCATGATCCCAGGGTCCTGGCATTGAGCCCCGCATCAGGCTCCCTGCTCAGCGGGGAGCCTGCTTCTTCCTCTCCTTCTGCCCCTCCCTTCCCCACTCACACTCTCTTTCATTCTCAAATTAATTAATTAATTTTAAAAAAGAGAATGAGCTACTTGTTCATTCTCTAAAAAAAAACAAACAAACAAAAATATGTGTTGACTATAGTTGACACCACTGTATTGTATAATTAGAATTTTCTTTTCTAAAGATTTTTATTATTTATTTATTTGACAGAGAGAGAGGGATCACAAGTAGGCAGAGCAGCAGGCAGAGAGAGGGGGAAGCAGGCTCCCCACCAAGCTGAATGCCCAATGCAGGGCTCGATCCCAGGACCCTGAGATCATAACCTGAGCTGAAGGCAGAGGCTTAATCCACTGAGCCACCCAGGCACCCCTTAAAATTATCTAAGTGAGTAGAACTTAAGTGTTTTCACACACACACCAAGGGAAGCTATGTATAGGACTGGAGGGGCAAATTAATGGGGACACACTTTCACAATGGATACTGGATATCAAATCATCACATTGTGTACTTTAGTGTCTTTAATTTTATTTATTAATTACATGTTAATAAAGCTGAAAAAAAATAAGGGGTTTTGCCGAAGCCAGTGGTAGCCTTCCCTAAAAGAGTCCTCAAAACCAGTCCTTAAAGAGGTAGAAGGTGTACAAACTGACTCTTCCTTTCTGATTCCTCTTCAAGTCTTTTTGTAGGGAAAGCTCAAATCAATTGCTACCTTTGCATTAAGATGGGAAGAAAGAGGTCATTCTTGGCACTCCTGTGAGAAACCATTCACAACAGCTCGCTTCTGGTGGGACCACGGGCTCACAGGACAGGCTGCCAAAGGCCAGCATGAGCACATAAACAGGTGCCTTAAAGATGTCTTTGCCACAACCTGTCCTGGTTTATCCTGCAGGTGTGGGCATGTGCCCTGCAGCTGCAGCAATGGTGTTGTTGCCATCAGAGAATATTTCGGCTGCCCTTGAACCTTTTACTCTAGGGTAATCTATTTCTCTGCCCTTCTGTTACCTGAAAATATATTTCACAATATGACCACACTGCATGTGGCTTCTTCCTGTGGGGTGTTTCTGTCATTAACACACATTCACAAATTTTGAGTCAGTGCTGTCTCTAAAAATACTTAATATATAATTCTACCTTAAACTCTGAGAGTTCTTCATTCTTAGTTTTAAGAGATGTTATTATACTCATAATAATAAACAGCTTTATATTTTAAATCAAAACTATTTATTTTTTCTTTCTCAGTCATTTATAGAATCAATATCCTCAAGTGATCATTTTCCTTAAGATATCATCGGCAAAGGTGAAGCTTGGTTAATGTAGTATAAGACCTTTTCTTAATAAAATATGTTTAATGTAGAGCAAAGTCCTTTTCTCAGAAGAGGATTGCCATATATACAATTCTACTGAAGCCTTTTTGGCTAAGCCCAAACTCCCCTTTGGGGCTCTGGTGTTTATGATCTTCTCATTGTAATCTGTGAGAGCAGGATTCACATTCACCTTCACACTACTGCTGTATTTTGTTCCGGTGTGTAGGTAGAGAGTCTACTTGGTGTGAGGACTCATGGATAAAGTACTGAGTTTGTACAAATTGCAGAGGGGACTAGAAAATGCTGTGTAAGAGTCAACAGACTGTGTTCTCAAGGGCCATCTTTGACCATCTGGCAGCTGGGAGACAATAAAATAGCTCAAGACCCCTTGACCTTATTCAAAGATGTGGAGATCCTGAAACAAAGATGTTATGGCCTGGAAGTCCACTGCTTTTCAGTTCAAGAATCTGAGGCTTACAAGGACTATCTGCCTTACCTCGGGTTGCCGGGTATTAACTAGAAGTGACAGTCTAGCAAGCTACTCTTAAGCTCCCAGGTCCAGAGCAACCAGCATGTTTGCTCTCTAAGTCCCAATGACTTGTCTGGTGACAATATTGGCCTTGCAAGGTTGCAGTGAGGATTAAGTAGGTCAGGGTCTACCAGGCGTCCAGCACAGCACTTGAGATGTGTAAATGCTGCCTTTCACTCCCTCCTCACTCAAATGCACCAATCTAATTGGCCCATCTGCTCATCACAGATGGTAATTGATGGCGACATTGGGGGAAGTGAGGGAGGGTGCTCTTGGTTTGAGAATCTTCCTAATTTTACTCTAGAAGTTGACATGAACTACTACGAATCATTTTACAATGCAATTTGTTTCTTGAAAGTAAATCGGTTGTTGACCCTCTTTGTGGTATACATCCCCAGCTCCCTGTATTCATGCTTTTGTGCAATCCCCAACCCCTGAATTATGAAGATCTTAATGATTCACTTCATATAACAGAATTGATGGATGTCACTCCAGAGACTAGACACACAAGAAGGCGATGGCTTCTATCTTGGGTCCTCTTTGGAACTCTCTTTTGATTTCCACCTGCTACTGTGCCCTGAGGACTTGGGGCCGTTGGTGGGGCTAGGAAGTAGATT
>ML111629.1:0-141860 GCA_003697995.1 Taxidea taxus jeffersonii
TGTGTGTGTGTGTGTGTGTGTGTGTACACACGATGGAATATTACTCAGCCACAAAAAATGAGATTTTTGTCTTTTGTGTTAATGTGGATGGACCTAGAGGGTACTATGCTCAGTGAAATAAGTCAAAGAAAGACGAATACCATATGATTTCACTCATCTGCAGAAACTAAACAAATCCAAAAAACACAAGGAAACCAAAAAACAGGAACAGAATTTTAAATACAGAGAACAAATTGATATTTGCCAGAGGGGAAGGCGCTGGGAGGATAGGCAAGACAAGAGAAGGGAATTAAGAGGTACAAACTCCCAGTTACAAAATACGTTTCGGGGATGAAAAGTAATCTTTGTATGGGGAATAAACTCAACATTGTAGCAACATCCTACAGTGGCTACATTGATCGTGGCAAGCATAACATAATGTTGTCGAATCACGATGTTGTACACCTGAAATTAATAGCAATTTACGCCGACCATACTTCAATAAAAAGAAATTAAAGACACACATAGCACTATACGCTGTCCCCAGCTTCAGACTGGGTTGTCTGCAACTTAAAGGGTTTTTCCCATGTAACCACCTTATAAAAATGGCTCAGTTCTTAGGCTATTGCCCCAAAGTGCATTGAGTCCCTGGGATTGCACCTAACTGTGCTGCTACCAGAATTATCCTGAATTCTGGGTCTTGAGAAGGGGAGGCACGTAGTAAGAATAAGGTGGTGAAGACACAGGAGAAGTGGAGGAGAAGGAAGGAGAAAGTCGAGAGGAGGGCTTCCTTTTCCCTCTTTTCGTAGAGAAGTGATTCAAACCAGCAGAGTGTCCCTTTTTCTTCTGCATTAGTCTCGTACTCTTTTAGAAGGGGCCTGTCCCAGGGAGTTAGTTTGGAAGAGTAAGATAAGGAAAAGGAAGAAATGCAGAAGGGGTAAGGGAAGGCTGACAAGTAAGTATGGCTTAAGTGTGCACATTGGGAGTCGGGGGAAGGGGGGCAGGCACAGAGGGGAGGGGCCTGCATTCTGCAATCAGGAGCAAAGCGGGGGCCACTTGTGGATAATCTGAGTTGGGTGCTTCCAGGTCAGTGGGTTGTCTGTATTCAGAATGGCTACCCTGGTTCCCTTGCACTTGATGGCGAGGGCCTCGAGGGCAGACCATGAAAATGCCCGGTGAACACTTCTGACGCCTGCTCCCCTGTGGCTCAAGGTTCCCAGATAACCTACAGCAAGATTAATGCCCAGTGCTCTGAGGAAACCTGCTTTGTCACTAAAAGCTTGGATTAAACAGCAGGAAAAGTGAAAATGTTGTTGGTTTAGACAAGAATAGGGTCTAAACGGTGTCCTCCCCTGCTTGAGGACGTTTCCAGCCCAGGAACGGACATTTCCAGCCCAGGAAGGGTTGGTTTCTCAGGAGTCTGACTGCCTCCTTCTGAGCAGACAGGGCAGAGGAAACACAGCAGCTGCCCTCAGAAAAGATTTCAGTACTAAAATCTCAGTGGAGAACTCCTGGTAGGGGAAAAGCTTCGGTTCCCACTGGTATAGACAGACCATTTGGGGAGGTGGGGGAGGGGGGCTGCTGACTTTGAGGGGAGAAGGTTTTCCGGGTGAACCAGAAAATAAGAAAGGAGCCTCCACATCAGATGCTCTCCCCCATGTTGGGCTAGAGGGAATTGTGCTCTCTCTCTGGGTTGGGACAGTTTCCTGAAAGAAGAAAAAAAGCCCTAATGATTTGCCTTACAGGCAATCCACTTTAGTTAGAGATGGTATCTGACCCCTCATTCTTGGCAGATCACTCTTTCTGCGGGCAACTTCACGCATTTGCTTTTTGCAATCCTACACATCAAAATGGGGAAAAGCAGAAAAATTTTCATGACCTATAAAATACATTTTAGTATATGTGTGATACTGTTTAATTCATCTTTGTATTAGAGTTTTCGAAGGGCCTCCGCATTTCAAAGAAGCTGAAGATCAGAGAGGGGAAGCTGCAGGTGGTCTCAGCTTATGAGCAGTCCAGACCAGCCAGGGCCCCCAAGCCCTAGTCTTATGCCCCCCAAAGGTAAGTACTTTCAGTACTAAGCAGAGCCAATGGAAAAGAAACCAAACCAAACTAACCAACCACACTCCTTGTGTTACTTTGTGAGAAGCACAAAGTTCTACTCCTTCCCCACCCCCTTTCTTAGACAGCACGTCTGTGAGGTCACCCACCTGCCTCCCCCGTGGCCATCCCCCTAACCCACCACCAGGCTGGACTTCTGCTCACTCGACTGTATGGACTGAACTAACTCCTGCCTCCCTCTATCCTCTCCTGGGCCAGACGCCCTGTGCTAGGAGCTGGACTTACAGCCATGAGACCCAGTGCCCACCACCCAAGAGGTTAGAATCAAGTTGCCCTCAGTTTGGTCAATGGCAATGCACTCGTCCAGGATGGCGGACATGGCATCTGTCGGCAATGCGAGGAACGTTTGGGGAGAATTCCCACAGGTGTCCTCCTAACGTATGATGCTCCTGCTGACTTGGATCCCTACTTCCTCTTGACTTCCTTATTTTACTCGAGACCCTCCCATTAAGAAGAGGGCCCTGCTTAATTATAGCCCATACAGTCTTCTGTTCTGTACCTGCCACCAGGGACTAGATGGCTAAATTAGGTTTTGAAAATAATTCATTATTATTTTTTTATAATTTTATATTTTAATTTTTTGTGTTAATATTATTTACTTTCTTTTAATCCCAGGGTAATTAACATACAGTGTTATATTAGTTTCAGGGGTACAACATAGTTCCGCTATCTGATGCATTACTTAGTGCTCATCACAGTATACTCTTAATCCCCTTCACCTACCTTCCCCATCCCCCCCACCACCTCCCCTCTGGTAAGCAACATTTTGTTCTCAATAGTTAAGAGTCTGTTTTTTGTCTCTCTTCTTACTTTGTTGGTTTGCCTTATTTCTTAAATTCTACATATGAGTTAAATCTCATGGCATTTGCCTTTATAATTATAAATAATGATTATTATCAATAATATTATACTTTATATTTTAGATCAATTTTTTAAAGATTTATTTATTTTAGAGAGAGAACGGGGAGAGGGAGAATCTCAAAGAGATGCCCCGCTGAGCACAGAGCCCACTGTGGGGCTCGATCCCAGGAGCCTGATATCATGACCGGAGCCACAATCAACAGTTGGAAGCTTAACTGACTGAGCCACCCAGGTACCCCTGGACCGGTTTTAGATCCACAGCTGGTCTGAGTAGAAAGTAAGGAAGGTTTCCCCTACACCCCTTCCATACAGCCTTACCTTCATCAGCATCCTGCCCCAGTGCGGTGTATCTGTTAGACTCCATGAACCAAAATCAACACATCATTATCAGCTGGAGTCATGGTCTTATTCTTGGTGTCACACATCCAATGACTGTTGACAAATGTCCACTATGCACCCACCAGCCCCATATCATACAGAATAGCTTCATTCCCTAAAAACCCCTTGTGCTTCACCTACCAAATAAGGTTTTGCATCAGACAGACTGAGTCCCCCTGAAATATTAATGCTGTCACCCCCTAAGAATCAAGGATGTCCCAAGATCCTGGCTGGTATGTCCCCATCTTCTTGGAGTCTAGTAGGTATTGAGGTCTGACCAGGAATAGGCCTGTTACTCTAGCTATTGAAATGATCAGGCACTGGCTAGGCCTGCAGATAGGCCTGCTGCTCATCTGGCTTTCTTTCTCTTCTTCCTCATGCCCCACTTGCCCCGTAGCTGAAGCTGCAGGCACCCATGTCCTCAGACCCCCTAGCAACAATTTGCAATAATTGAGCTCATGATCACAGACTCAATTCATTTTCAGACTGAGTTGAATGGCTTTTCTGATCAATAAGTTAAGTTGCTGTATTTCCCTGTGAACTCATAGGTATTTAGGGAAATATCTGAGATGCTTACGATCATGAGTGGCCCCATACCTAGATGGAATAATTAATTCCTATCCTGTCACTGAGAGAAAGTTTTTGGGCTTGGAGCCTGAGCAAGAAAATCTACTTTCACAGTGTTGGGACATCTCCCATTTCTTCACTGCCTCTGGGCCCCAAAGTCATCCCTGAGGGCGGTCTGAAAACAGCTGCCTTCTCTTACCGCCTGCCACCACCAGCAAGGGCCAAACATGGTGCCAAATCTTTAAGTCACCACTTGCAGCCAAGTCCCTAAGTCATTCTCTGCTATAGTAATTTCTTTTCTTTGATTGGCCCAGAGAGGGCAGCTGGTGACTCTATGAGGTAGGCCAGGAGCCAGGTGTGGGCAGGTGGACAGGTCATTAGCTGTGAAGCCCCCGGGTGAACAGTGCCAACAAGAGATAAGGGGCTACTAAAAGGTGGGGCAGGGATTCCCCTGTCCGAACTGTCAGGCCAGCCCCACACGTTTAGGTTTGTCTCTGAGAATCAATCTATCTCCCAGTGACTAAAGAAGGTCAGGCCCTGCCAGGGTTGCATGAGCTTAATAGAACAAACCAGCAGTCTCTGGAAGGTACCCAGAGCAATTTGGTTCTAATGTTTCCTGAAAGAATAAAAAATGCATTTCCGAGCAGAGTAGCTGTCTACTGTTATATGTAAAAATAAATACATATAGGGACAGAGTTTATAAATACCTGAATATGGTATCTGTGAGTGCAAATTTGATTATCCTAAGTAAAGCAGAGAAGATGACTGTTTTATGTTTCCTCTCTACCTGTTTCTCAGTAATATATAATAAACATTTGATTTACAAAATGGAAGCAACTGAAATTTATAGGGTATAAACCTCTCGAGTGTATGAACATCTGATTGATTATACACCGAGACCAACCTGTCCAGATTTGCAGTCTCTTCAACCATGGCTACACAGTGACTTGGGAGGTTGTATGTTTTAAGAGTTATCTGCGTCTGAGAACCTGCATAATTTTTTTTTTCCCTATAAGGTGTGGATTTTGTTTCTCTAAATGTTTCAGTGAAAATGATCTCTTTAAAAAAAAATAATTCAAAATCCTGAATACCAAATATAGAAAGTGCCTAGAAAGATGTATTTAAGTACTATGATGACTCCAACTTTCTAGTCTGCATCACCTCTCTAGTTATTCCCCACCCCCACCCACATCTGGAAAAATCTCCCACCTGAAAAGTTACTTATTCTATATCCCAAGGGTGGGGCTGGGGGCGGGGGCTTGAAGCTCATAACAGATGCATCCAAGCCTCTACTCTTTTCTTCCAATGTTCTTAATGCTACAGCAATTAAACCAAGTATTGACTACATGGCTTTGGACAACTTCCTTTGCTTCAGCAAGCCTCCTCCTCATTGAGATTCTCCTTGTGGGATTGTTGTCATTGAATCCTATACTCATAGACACTTTTTGGTAGCCAGGCTAAGTCACAGATTTTCAACTCTTACACTCCAATTTGTCATCCTTCATTCTAGATATAAGTTGTTTACTGTCCCTAATCATCGTTCACCTCCACCCGTTACTGTCACCAGCCATGCTTTCTCACTGTACCTCACTTGTTTTGTTAGTGATAGAATAGCTAGCTAGATAGATAGATAGAATTCTAGATATAATGCTGTGGAATTATCTAGAAATAGGTAAGAACTTTGTTGTATCCTTTTCCTTTAGGTGGTAGACTTATTGCTGGCATGATCATGAAATCAAAATAGGCTATGCATGAGAACAAAGTGGTCCAAGTATTCTATTCATTGTTACATTTCCAAATTTAAATTGAAACAAATCATGGGAGAAGATTCAGAAATTCATAGTAATGATATCTACTTGCCTCTAACTGTCAGTTACATAAGGGGCATCCAGATGCTTAGCTCTCTCCATAATATCTACCAGAATGATGGGCTCTTGGAATTGGGAGTGGTCATCTAGTTCAGTGTTTTTCAAGTCTGGGAACATGATCCATTATTGGGATGTGAAATCAATCTAGCAAAATGTACTGGTATTAAAAAGTTAAAATTCACCCAACAAGATTACGGAGAATATATGAATGAATTCTGTGTATTAAGGGTAGTAATTTTGTAAACATTTTAAGTTATATGTATTTATATGTGCAAGTGCTTATAATGTAAAATGCCTTTCTTACTGTGGGTCACAGTAAAAAATTAAAAAAAAAAAAATAAAGTCACTACCTTGTCCATCCTAGGTAATGCCTTACTCCACTATGTAATGCTCTTTGTCTCCCTCCCCTGACAGGGGGCGTGTTTAACACGGATTTGACTCTTATCAGGTAATGAATGCGTCTATTCACATAACAGGCAACTCTATTTTCACTTCTAATAGTTTTTTTCTTACAGTGAGCCAAAAATCTGTATCTGTATCCTATTAGGTGAGGTTCTACTCTTTGGAGCACTGCAAACTAAATTTTTTCCCCTTTCATATGTTTGGCCTTCAAGTATTTGATGATCACTGTAATTTTCCCACTGAATTTTATCATCTCAGTTTTCTACAGCAACTTCTCCCATGGTATCTTTCATAACCCTCTTAAGCATTTCACAAGTCTTGTCTGGAAGGAGCAAGTATGGCAATGCCTTCCTGAGATAGGATGTTTAGAACCGAGTATAGTCCTTCATATTTGACCTGCCAAACTAGGGTATAAGAGGGATTATCAGCTCCTTGATTTTGATACCATACTTCTATTAATATGGTCCAAAAGTATTAATATTTTTAGTCTTATCATACAGTTGACCACTGCTGAATTTATCATCAATTAAAATTAATTTTCATGAATATTTCTGCGAAGCCTCATTGACTCTTCCCTGAGATTTGCTTAAATATTTTTTGGGTGGGGTGAATATAAGTTCAGGACAGTATCTATTGTTATTAAAGTATATACCTATTGTTCAAGCTGGTGCAGATCTTTTTGAATCTAGATGCTGCCATCATTAAAATTATTTGTCACAGCTTCCCATCACCTACAAACTTGAGATGCATACTACTAATGACATTTCAGGCAGTGACTGAAATTTTGAACAGGTGGAAGAGTATCCATTTCTTAATTGTTGGATTGCACAAAGGATGCTTGTGAGGTGACTATTTGAAAATCAGAATGTTTTCTATTAGAAAATAAAACATTATAAGTGATGGTTTTCCAGATCACCCAGTTTCTCTTAGAAGACTACCCACCATTGAGATAGAGGTAATATTTACTGGCCTTACACTTAGTTAGCAATAAGAAATATGGAAGAGTAATAAGTAAAAAGAAGTGGGGAAGGACCTGCAGATTTACTATGCTTAATCGTTTAAATTAGTCTTCTATTTATTGAACTATAAAAGCAAATAAGTCTTCTATTCATAGAATTCTAAAAAAACAGTAGGTATTGATGCTTCAAGACAAAAGAATAAGGATATTCTAGTTTCCTTTTTTTTTTTTTCTCATAGACCCTTCCTTATTTTTCTCTTTGTCCATTTTTGAAAGTCTGGACCTCATGATAACTTTATCTATGGATCAAATCCATTATTCCTCGCTGTAGCTCCAATAAGTGGGTTTTCTTTCGTTTCAACCCTTTCTTCTTCATCCATCCCAAAGCTTAACCACCTGCAATTTCAAACAATTGTCACTAGAGTTTAAAAAAAAGAAAAAAATGAAAAGCTGGGTTAGGAATGGAAGGAAAGAGGGGTGATTTTTAAAAAGTATATGATTATAATTTTGCTGGTGAGGGAGATGCTGTCAATGATAAAATTATCCCAAGATCAAGGAAAATTATGTTTTCCTTGAGCCACAGTGAGTGTTTTTGTCCATGTGTAAGCCCCTGTATGAACACGTCTCTGAGAATTCAGATTAAATGAGCATAAAGGTGCGTATGTACATCTCTAATAAGATGTCTATTGTCAAGCAAATGAAAATAGAAACTTTCAGGAAAAGTCCTCAGCAATTGAAGTTCTTCACTGTAAATACTGGCCATGGAAAACATATGTCTAAAGGCTGTAACATTTCAGTGCATGTGTGGGAGGCCTCACATGGATGCCATTTATAATTGGAATCTAAAATACTGAATCACTCTTCAGTGAAACTTGTAAATAATAGTAATTTCTCCATATATAAGGGGCTAGGAATTTTTACTGCCCACAAGATTGCTAGGACAACCTTTGATTATCCAGATGCAATTAACATATGAGGGTAATATGTGTCATTTATCCTCAGGGCTCATAAGTCCAAGAACAGTAACACACTGTGAAAGTAATAGTAACACTTAGAGGTCCCATTATTATTAATTCATGTGGCATTCACTGTAATCACACTGGCATTAATGAATTCATTTGGCAGGTGCATACAACATCCCCTTTCAAACATAGTCCATTGTGAATTGGTGCTAACGAATGTCTTGAATTCAGATCAACTAGGATTTGTTTAAAAGGAACCTTTAAAACCATACACTGAAAAGTTACAGATTGGTATTTTATTTTTATGGCAAGAGAGAGTCTAAAGAAAGAGCAGTGAAATAGTTCTATCGTAAAATATCCATTTTATTAAACCCTTAACGACGTGTGGCCTCTGGGTAACTGATCTTTAAAGAAGCACACTTAAACAGATACACGTGGCGAGAACAAAATGTTCAGGATAAAGTAATGCGTGGATGGAGAGTGAGGGATTTTAATTATGAGCAGACAAGTGCAGTCAACACGGAAGGGAAGGGTGAATATTGAATAGCGCTCAGATATCACAGAGTTGAGGATGTAATTCTGCCTACCGAATCAACAGACACTGTGTTTGCCAACGCCAGTTTCTCTTTCTGCTCCCCAAGTTTAGGTGCTTCTACTGATTATTTTTTACCTTGAGCCCGCTCAGATTTCTCTGAGGCTTGGTGTTCATTTTTGTGACAGCTCTAAGTGATCACAAAATATATTCAGTGCCTGCTCATTAATGACTGGGACTTCACATCCACGGTTTGTCATTTTCTGGTCATTTGCTCTGGCAGCTTGCTGATATCTCGCTGATAGCCACCCTGAATTTATTTGGGGGATATTGTGTCTCCAAGAGTGAACAGTAAGCCCCTCAAGTAAACAGGATGAGCAATGTCTCATGGATTTGTCTTTTCCCATCCTTCTATCCTTCCACAGGAGCTGGTATATTGCGAGACATTTTCTAGCTTGTTGTTGGTTCCCTATTCCTTGTGTGATAGATATTTATGGTAAATGAAACATTCTTTTGAACACTCTGCTTCTCTCTCGTGGTAATTTTTCTTGTTATGCTATCGTTATGTGGTGATTTTCTTATTTTTGTTATTGTACACGGGGATACACAGAATCGAGCATACCCCCTCAATCTCCTTAAATCTGGGGGTTTATTTTTATTCTCCATCAACTTTACACACAAAACCTCATTACCATACAACAATGCTGAGATCCCAATACCTTTAAAAATCAATCTGTGTATCTCTGCTGTGCATACTCAATGTTTGTAAAGGATCTGTCCTAGAGGGCTCTAGGTTTAGTGGGCCGATAAGCATTTAGTCCCTGTAGTGATCCTTTGTTGGGATGGAGGGAAACAAGGGATCTCACTAGAGCTCAGAAGAGGGGAGTGCAAGGAAACTTCTCCTAGACAGTTTTCACTTTTGCACTCATCTTTTCTCTGAGACACCAAAGGCCTCCAATGGCATTGTAGGCATTTGTAGGCATTTGAGGCCAGAAAGTTAGATTCTCAACTCCGTGACTCAATTCTATTATTCTTTACTTCAGGAAGCCTTTATTTTCTCCTCCTAAATTCATGCTTAAAGAACAGGGTTCTTCTACCTTGGAGCACTTACTCTCTAAATACTTGTTCATCTTTATAGTTAACTAAAGCATAAACTCAGGGGGAAAAAAGACATATTTCCATGTTGAGTATCCCTGGATTCTTAATATTTAGCTAAGTTTCTGAAACTTAATACACTCTCAATAAGTCATTTTAAATGGATGAAGAGAAATGGCATTTGACTTAAGCACCCAAGAACAAAATAAAAGATGACTGGTTAGAAAGAGAGGGTGTGAGAGGTTGAGGAAGAAGGAGATGGGGATTAGGGGGTAATTAGGAAAGACAGCCCTTGGAATGACAAGAAGGAGTTTCTAATGCATTGTCCATACTATCTTGAAGATTAAGAGGAACCACTGAAGAAGTTTCATTGGGGAAATGACCTGAACATATGTGTATTTTAAATGTTCTTTTTTTTTTTTTTTAGAGAGAGAGAGAGTGAGCACAGGCAGACAGAGTGGTAGGCAGAGGCAGAGGGAGAAGCAGGCTCTCTGCTGAGCAAGGAGCCCGATGTGGGACTCGATCCCAGGACGCTGGGATCATGACCTGAGCCGAAGGCAGCTGCTTAACCAACTGAGCCACCCAGGCGTCCCCATATGTGTATTTTATAAAGTTGACCCTAAGCATGTGTATGGAAAATAGATTGGAAGGAATTGAGTAGGTATCTGGTGATAAATTAGACAAATTTTACTAGTTCGGAAGAGAAATTACAAAGCTTTTAATGGAGAAGCAATAAAAAAGAGGATGAGACAGATAAAGAAATTTATTTCCAAGGGAAACTCCTCACTGTCTGATTAGACATGAAGATAAGGAAAACATAAGCTATGTTTACGTGCAAGACCACTGAACAGAACGTGATTGCCAGAACAATAAGAAAAGGAGACACAGACTTTGATAGGTTTGGATTTTTAGTGTCGAACTCTTAGTTGGTGTTTATGGCAATTAAGTGATCTACCAATAGCCAAGAGAAAATATAGCACAAACATAAATAGCAGAGTCTGGAACCAGACTCTGTCGTTCACATCTTGACTCCTCTGACCTGTGTAACCTTGGGCAAGTGACTTACTTGCTCTGGGTCTCAGTCTCTTCATTTATTAAATGGGAAAAACAATAGTATCCACCTCAAAGGGTTGCCATGAGGATTAAATTGGTTGGCGTATGTGAGGCGCCTTGAATAATTTGTTGCCCATTAGAAGCCCTAGGAAAGTATTTGTTTTTATTTGTCTATTAGAGATACTGAGATCTATAGAAATATCTGGAACAGATATACAAATTTTGGAGCATTGGCATTTGGATGAATATCAAAGTTCTAGGTCAGTAATACAAAGACAGGATTCATGCCCAACTGTCTCAGTGAAAATATTCACTATAAAAATCATAATTTCTATTGTAGCCAAAGATGTTTATTACCATTTTAACAAAACATTTTTATGCTAATAGAAAACAAACAAACTTGCCAATGCCAGATCCCTATTCTTTCTCATTTCATGTCCATCTTATAAAATCTTCATCATTAAATTAATAACTATGTTTTGCTTATGTTTTTATACTGTCAATATGTTTTTATTATTTCATTTCTTTCTCACAGTGACTCCCTTAGTTAAATAGGGATGAACTGGATTTCTACAAACTGTTCTTTTGGGACTGGCTATAATATGTGGTATTTTGGGGAAAAGAGAGGCAGTATTTAGCTTTTTCTCAAAGATATGTATAAGCTTAATTTTATCCCATCTTTGAAAATCCTCAAATTAAAGAGGCCTTTTTCAAGGATTGCGGGATAGACCTTCTCATATGCATGTGCACACACATACCTAGAGGTCAGACTTCAACAGTAAAAGAATGTCATTGATAATTGTCTAAACACCATAAGGCCACACCGCATTTGTGTGATAGTAACTGGAGGCTAGTACAATGACAATAAAGATTCTCCAGTCCCACAAAGGAGAAAGGCTATTACTTAGTTTTATCTAGTTATCTACTTTTGCTCCCAATACACCATTCACTAGAAGAAATACTAAAAAGGACATTATCATATGATTTTCAATTTTTAAAAAATTCATATAATATGTTAAGGAAGTGGTATTCACTTTTGCTCCATTAAGACCAAACTGTCAGAATATGTTAAATGAATTGACTTACATAAGTAGATAAATTACCAATGTAGAAAACTACAAATTAATGTCCACTTTTCTGGCTTAAAGCAAAATCACATCTAGAATAATATACTTTAATAGCACTCATCTGTGTGAAGTTTCAACAATGAGTTTTCAAGAGAATCATTACTTAGCTCTATTCAACATCCTTCAAAAGTGATTAATTGGCAGGACTATCTCTGTATCTACTTATTAAAGAATTCCTAAAATACATATCTCACATAATGGGAAATACTACCTGTTTCTTATTTTGCCAAAGCATTAAATATATATTAATATTAATTAACACATAATATTAACATATATTAACACATAATATTAACTAACACGTAATATTAATATATATTGGTATATTAAAACATATCAATATATATTTAAATATATAGAAATAAATACATATATTTTTCCAGGAATGTCAGAAACAACCTACCTCTCATTATCTGTTTTTAGGATTTTTTTCTTTCCCTGAGATTTGAGGTAAGAAAAGCAGACAGAGGATATGAGAAAACATATATGAGAAAAAAAAATAAAATAAAATCCCATTTTATTTTGAATGACCAACATATATTCACTTTATAGTACACTTACATTTATACTTTGATACTTTGTAATGTGAACGTCAATAATGTCTTCATTTTTTCATTGTGAATTCAACTTTTATTTCTACTTTATAAAGTAGAAACCTAAAATCAGTAACCAAGCAAAATTTAAATTTGGGTTTTAATATGACCTATTCTCTTCAGCAGGGCATTTACCATTCCATTTCTTCTTGATGAAGTGAATAAGTGTCAGATTTACCATAAATTCAAAAACCAAAATTTTTTCAAAAGGACCATAAATGATATTCCTGAACCATAATGTCTCAGAAGGCATTTTAAAGAACAAATTTACAAACAGAATCAAAATTAATTTATAAGGTAATACAAATAATTTTACTTTCAAAATATGTTAAGTAGCGAGTTTGTTTTATATGTAAACCATAAAATTCCATTTTTTGGAAGACTAGAGAAGAAAAGCCCAGAAAATTCCAAGTCATCAGAGAGCATGATACTTGAAAAATCCAAAGACAGATGGAAAATTATTTGCTCCACAGCACAAGACTCTAGAGACTCATCAAAGGGTAAAAGTTCTGCACAGCACACATCACATTATAGATTTTAATTTTTAAAAATAACAGGACTGCTAATAATGACAGAAGTTATTGTGGATAACAATCATTGCTGTTATAATTCTTACCAATATGCAGGGTGTTCTTACTGAAATGATTTTCTGTACTTGTGCTGAGAATCAACATAAAACAAGTAAGAGTTTCTTTAGTCTTAGTTGAAAACTCTGTAAAAATGATGATAATTAATTCCATCCTCTTGTCCAGATCAGGGCAATTAGCCCAGTGCATTCTTTCTGGATGGAATACCATGCCTTATCGTAGGAACTGATTTTATTAGAATAGGACAAACGGATGTTGTTTAAACTCATAAAGATGTTTGCAGTATTAAAAGTTGTCCCAGATACATTATTGACTGGATGGATGCCTCAGCATGTCCCCGTGGGCTGTCACAAACTTGCAAAACAGGCAAAGTGGAACCTGTGGATGGTAAAACACCATCTGGTGATACTGAGTCATCCCCAGGTAGACATGAAAAATATTCCCTCATCAAAATGCAAACAAAAAAATAGGTTATCCAAATACAAAATATAATCTTAGCTCTATGTAAGCAAAGTACAATATAAACAGATATCTTAAGATAAAGAATTTTATTGATCCTATTCTCAGATCAATTGATTTGAAAATATTTCAATTATCATTACTGAACCAGAAACGTGTCCTGATGGATAATTTATAAACAGATAATAATTACTAAATGCTTAGTATGAAGAGCTGGAGATCAAATTTTCTATGAACTTTGCTTTCCTGTTAAGCTTAAAACCAGGATTGACAAAAAGAGGTAAAATTAGCTATTTGGAGAATCTTAATATATTTTAGCTTTCTACAATTGGAATTTCTAATTATACACACACACACACACTCACATACATTATTAGATTGTGTTTCCTACTATATTGTTCTAACTGTGCAGTTAGATATTTTATATAGCTTTGTAAAATAAATAGGGAGCCTTCCAGATGATTTAAATAGTGCCCAGATCAAATGTTAAAATTCCTAAACTAGGAATATAACTGAAAATAAATGACTGAAGGTAAAGAACCCACATGATTATGATTTAAACGGTTTAGTCTCAGCCTGATCTGAACTGTACTATCTTACACACACACACACATACACACACATCATACATCACAGAGGCACACTTACAATGGTACTTTAAAAGTGCATCCTGGTTTCTGCATTTTTAGAATTGCTTCGGTAGCTGATTCTTGAGCTTTCTGACAGCCACTGCCAAGGAGAGGTCTGTCTAAAGAGGCAACCGGAAGTGGCCCGATTGTGATTCTTCTAGAGACAGTAAAGTCCTAAAATTCAATATTGTTCATGGAGCAGAAGAGAGGTTTTCAGGCCAGAGGCTGCCTTGGGAAGGAACATGGGGCATTTTCAGAATTGCCGTGCAATGCCTGCAGATGAATGAATGGGTTTCTCAGTATCTAGACAATTTGCAGGAGAGTCCCCTCTGGTCACTTGCCGCTGGGTCTGGTAGCATTCTTCACAGGGTATTACCGCAAGGCTTTGAGGACCTTGATCTCCGTAAAAGTAGCTACGGAAAGAAAGTGGTGCTGCTAGGGGATCTTTGCCTCATACAGAATGCTGGAGAGGAAGTTCAGCCAGGTTTCTGAGGAGGCAAATGCCATTACCTTGGGGGATTTGGCAAATATTTTCTTACGACACATTTACCATTCAATGTGATTTGGTGACTCAAATACTATCTACTGTGTGCGTTCAGCCTGAGAAATAAGGATACTAAATCTTGTATTGTGCTACCATTTGTGTGTGTGTGTATGTATATGTGTGTATGATTGTTGTGATATATATGTTACAACAATCATATAGATTGCAATTATATAAATATGTAATATATATATTATACATATAATATATATATTACATATTATTACATATGACATATTACATATCTATATAATACCATACAAGTAAATAAGACAATGGTCAAGCCAGTCCTTTTGGCTAAGTTATTGGTAAATTTGTATCAAATCCAGTTTAACTGACAATTTCATCAAGATGGCCAAAGACGACTGTTATTTTAAATAGTCACTTAGATGGCAAAATGTCAACACAACTTAAAAAAAATTTTGGATATCTGTCTAAAGCATGGTAAAACTGATAAACATTTCCTACATTCTTTTTCCAATTCAGAATCAAATTTCTAATACTGCTGCTTACCGAATCGAAAAATGAAGCCCTTAAAAAGAGGTGATATTCATCCTGTGGCTCGTACTTGACTTTGCTTCTTCGTAACCTTAAAAATCACACACAGATGAGAATTCATGGAGGTCAGAGATAGGGAAGCTTGGTGTCAACCCAAGGGAAACATAAAGGTTTGCTGCCGGACACTCACCAGCTGTGCTGATGGTGAGTATAATAATATTCACCATCATTTCTATCCATAGCTTACTCAGTATAGGGTATGCATATGAAATCTCGTTCAGTCCTCACTATTACTATACAAGGTGAATATCGTGTTTCCCATTTAGAGGACACAGAACTCTGAGAAGTCAAGCAGAGGCTCAGTGGCAAAGCCCAAAATCCCACTGACTGCCTGATCGCAAAGCCCAGGCTTGTTCCACAGCCTTCCCTTAAGATCCTCTACCTGAGACAGTCTCTGATCATCTTCAAGTAGCTCGGCCCAAGAGGCAATTCAATTACGTGTCTGGCTGGAGCCGGACATTCTCACGACTTTCAAGAAGCATCATTTACCTCTAGAGTTCGAACAGCTACATTACCAGAGTGGGGTGTCTTTTCATGGCCATGGTGAACCTGGGAAGCAAATCCTGTCATCAGAGAGGTCTTTATCAAAGACTGGATACCGTATTTCCTTTCTTTTAGCCTCCTTCAGGGACAGGCATGCAGACGTCTGGATACAATGGGCACTAACAGTATTAGATGTTTAAAGATTTGATCTTCTGGACCCTGTGCCTTCATTGAGGAATTCTAGATTTGGGGGAGGTCAGATACAGAGAGGTGTTTCAGGCTATGGTGGTCAGGCTTGCTCAAAACAGTGCCAGTGTTAAGAACCGAAAAATAAATAGTCAAACAAACAAAAAACATCCACCACTAATCTATCAGCCTATCCAATCGCGTGTGTCTATTGGAATACCGTCACAAGTCCGCTACGACCCCGTCTAGCTTCTGGTTGAAAATGTTTTACATTTTCTAATTGACAATACATTTTTTTTTTTTTTTTAGAATAAAGACAATGCTTGATACACCTTTATAGTCCTCATAATGTTTCTAGGGGTAAGTGCATAATCCATAAAACTGCAGGTAAGCCATAATTATGATTTTAAATAATTGCAAACTTCATAATATTCTTTACTTGACTAAAAGCCTACCAATAATGAGTCACGTTTCCCAATTTTTTCCTCACAAACAAAAATTCTCGACAGTATATATTTCAGATAAATTGCATTTTATTTTCTATTAGAAGGTTATCCTTTTCATCTTTAAGAGTTCATTAACACATACCAGGTGCCAATGTAATTGTGCATTAGCTTGGCATTCTAATACTTGGAAAATTCCATAGATACTGTCTGTTGGTTTATTCTCCAGATGTAATCTACCACACTGGTTTTCTTTTTCACCGAGAACAAATTTTTATGTTAAAGCTATGCACCTCTGGAAATAGAGGTTGGTAATGAAAACTGTAACACAACATTAACTGTGGTGTTGTAAATAGCAATGTTATAAACTTTCTTTATAGAGATCCATCTAATGTAAGTACATGAGAAAGGGCTCAAAAGCTTAAGAAGACTTAACTTCCCCTATTTGATTTTATCTGTGATTCATTTAGCTGAAGAGAAGACAAGTGTAAGCTAATGACCTCCTTTTTTATATACCTAATTTTCAGTTATGCTTCCGTATTATCATATACACTTCTAAATGAGCCATATTCTTCACAGCTAATTGGTGGGGCCAGTGAAGTGGATCAACATGCGATGGTACTTTGTCTTATTCCCAGTTTGAGTCCTTACTGGGTATTTAAGCTGACAATGTGAATGCGGCAAGCCTCCAGATTTCAGCTGTGTTGGCGCCGAAGGCCACTCTGAGAGATGGGCAATATGGCTTCTGTGCGTGCCATTCATCAGTGTGAGCATTCAAAGGAGGAGAGTGCGTAGTTCTCAACCTTCTGTACCTGGTGTGTATTGCCTCCATGCTGAGGTGTGTGGGGCGGGGGGATGAAGTCTGAATCTGGTGGATTGTCCAGAAAAGAAAGATGTTTCTTTCTTTTCCGCAAAGCGGTTTCGCAAAATGAAGTCTGAGATAAACTTAAACACGTATGACAGGTTGGGTTTCCCCCCACCCCCACGTTTCTGAGTGCCATTCTAATTTCTCTAATTATATTAGGAGTTTTACATTTGGTAATGAAATCCTTCACTCAGAGCTTTATGTTAAAAGGGAAGTGTTTAAAATGAGATATCTTTGAATTAAACATTTTTAATTTTAGTAGGAATTGGCTCATTTGAAACAGGTGTTCCAATCATTCTGAGGCATAAGCTAGATTTTATTTCATGTTACCTACCTTGCAGTCAGAGCTCACGTGTTTTAGAACTAATTCAGTATTGATCAATATTGAAATGCTTGATTCACTCACTATGATATTAGGCATCAATGTAGCATTAATGAATTAACTTTATCATTATTAATCAATTTCAAATTTATATTTTAGTGGCATTGCCCATGTTCTCTACTTAGAATGCTTTTAATAGTTGACTATTTGAAAATATATATTAAAGAACTTCAAGTCTTCATTTTAAAATATATATATTTTGCTTTTTCAGCACCAAATAATTCCGTTTTTCACAAGAAATGGAAAGTCAAAGAGATACTGGTTTAAAAAAAAAGTCTTTTACTGTATTTTAGTACATCTAATATAAATTAGACAAGTAATGAATAATGTGCCAGCAGGAATCTTCTTTCCTTTGGCATTAATCTCTTAGTTTTATATAGAAACATTACTATTTCTAGCTTCGAGAACACAAATGTATACTAAGAGAAATGAGTTATAGATCTGACAGGTTATAGACAAGTTAAAATTCAGTTTCAAAGTTTCCTCATTTCAACACAGTAGTTCTTAAATTAGGAAAAAAATATTGCCTGCAATTAAAATAGTTTGTTTTGATTTAGGTTTATTTAAACAGAGAACATCACTGACTACCATTTTAAAATCACTATGGTCGATTTAAATGTTTTAAATTCTCATCTAGAAAATTAGTGTGATTGCTAAAAATGACACCTGGGGCTGCCGATTAACATTATCTGAAGAAAAACACCTTTGGTTTTATTTTGGGTAATCTTTTTATTTTTCTTTCTCTACTAAGAGTCTTTCTTTAAGTAGATATGTATATTGTTTCAGTTTTCCATTTACAAAATAATCCTGTAAGAAATCTCATTGACTTTTAATTTTTATAACTCTTTATATCAATATTTAACAGAGCTAGGTAATCATTTCCAGGATAGCTAGCCCGGCCTTACATAAAATTAGGCAGGGTAGGAAATTACTTTCATTACCGCCTGTTTCCACTATCCTTTTCAGAGGAAGAAATTAATTCATCTGTTAGGCTACATGTAAAAAAAAAAAAAAAAAATTAGTTCTGATCTTTATATAGTTGTGTAATTTAAATTAGTACCTGATTCTCTAAAGTCCACAATTTAGGACAGAACAGAATCTACTGCAGCAACTAATTAAACACTTACTGTAAGGTTAAGTTTTTCATTAAATCAATAGGCCCCCAGTGTCAGTTACAAAGCCCTAATTACTATGCAGTAAATTTAGATTGAATTTGAATTAAGGACTGATTTCAATCTAACTGCAGCATGTAAATATTGTAAATTACTAGAATTACAGTTCAATAAAATTGAATGGATTTCACTTTAGATAAACCAAATGCAAATGAGAAGCAGAAAGACCTGATGAAATTTCCTCCGAACATCTTGCCAAGAGCGTCACACATCACATAGAGGACATTGTTTTGGCAACGAGCACGTCACAGCTCAATAGTCCCACTGCTCTTTACCTTAACGTGTTTTAATATTTGATTATCTATAGTAAAAATGAATAAATTTAATCTCTCCCTAGTGATCAAGCACAATGATGGTTAATGTGACCGCTTACTGTGTTGCTTTAGTTTGATGACTGTATTGTTGTGTTAAAGCACAGTATGAAATCAGGTTATCAGGTTATAACTAGCTGGGATAAAATACACGCCAGCACACACACGCGAGAGCTGGGAAATACAAAACAAGCCGTGTTCTAAGCACAAGGCAGATCTTTTAAAGTTTAAAAAGAGAGAGAGAGAAAAAAACTAAAAACGTACCTCTAATTGAAAAATTATATAAATAATTGAAAATACTTGAAAGTTTCTGAACCTTTCACTTTGCTTTAAATACGTATTCTCTGCACAGGAAATAAGTTAAAAAAAAAAAAAAATCAAGGGATCAAGATACTCTCTGAGTACCCAGAAAAGAACTCAGGACTGATGACTGGTTGGAGGAGAAGGCTTGTTGATAGAGAACTTGCATCCTATTTTGAAAGAGAAGTTTGAAGGATTTTTATAGTATGATGAATAACACAGCTGAGACTTGTGTCGATCCCACTTTCATCTCCTTTCTTTATGGACGCTGGTATTTTGACTTGGGCACAAGAGAAGGCAAATTAAATGTAAAATCCCCAAATCACGAATGTAATAAAAACATATATAAGAAAATTTAAGGAAACAATATCTATAACAAGAAAGGCAATTAGCTTATGATTAAACTTCAAATTAGCCTTAAAAATATATATTATATATTATATATATATATATAGTGGCAATAAGAGAAGTCTATTCAATATATATATATATTTTTAAGATTTTATTTATTTATTTGTCAGAGAAAGCGCGCAGGAGCCAGCACAGGCAGACAGAGTGGCAGGCAGAGGTAGAGGGAGAAGCAGGCTCCCTGCCGAGCAAGGAGCCCAATGTGGGACTCGATCCCAGGACGCAGGGATCATGACCTGAGCTGAAGGCAGCCACTTAACCAACTGAGCCACCCAGGTGTCCCGATATTCAACATCTTTTAATTCTCAATGTATATTTCAGCAAACTTTCTCTCAGTATTATTTCTAAGACCTATAGGTGAGTTGGAAAGAGTTCTACCTTATTAAAGGGAAGGATTTAATCTACAGAATTACTATGGTGGTCTCTGCCTTCCTTTCTGATGAGGCTCACTCAATCAGCATCATAGTATGAAGATTCTATTCGTGATAACAAACAGCAAAATTATACCTCCTGCCATAGAGAAGTCTCACAGCAGTCTCAGGCTGAACGTAGTAATTAAAAATAACTTTCTGAAAAGCATTATTAAGTGGCAAGAAAGATACAGATTATGGACAATTGCCTCAGAAACTATCGAGGAAATACCTGACCAGTGTCAACCTGCCACCTGATATTAAGTCCTCCCAGGAGCGTCAAAAATTCTCTTTAAACTGAGTTGAAGAAGAAATTCAGACTTAGGTGCTGACAGTTGTATTTCTATCTTTTCGCAAAATATCTCTGCTCTCGCCTGCAAAGTTCAATAATATACACAAAAAACAGTGACAATTATTTTTAGCATCCAGAATACCCACCGTTTTGTGGTACAAAAGGTGGGTCGTTCATATCTTACTCTGGGCATTTGAACATCATATGCCAGGAAGAACTATTGCCTGTGAATGGCCTGTGCCTTTCTTCCATTTTTATTTATGTCTGCTTCTTTGAGATTTTAGTCAATGGATGGGGATATAATTAAAGAATGGTAAATTGTACAGACATATAAAAGAAAAGGCTGGTAAAATACAGAGACACAAAACATCCAATAGATCTTCTAGAAACTACTTGGTAAAAGCGAAAGTAACAAAAAGTAACAAAAGGCAAAGGCGAGACTATCTTTCATGCTCCTAAGAGAGCCTTTTTTGGAGGGTGAAAGGAGAGAAGAATTTTCCGCCATCATCAACAAAGCATCCATTTGATGCTTCATCTTCAGTGAATGCATGTAAAAAAGAAAACAGACCAACGACTTACATTTAGAAATTCACAGTCTGAAACAATCACACATTTCTCCACAGCAAATCTACGGTCTATACCTGCGCATTTGGAACTTCCAACCATCAGGACTCATTTCCTGCCTGGTTTCCATGAGGATGATGAACAGAATGGACATGCCAACTACTGTGCCCACATGAACAGCGAAACAATCACAGACTATGCAAGTGAACACAAGTGGAATTTCTGTTATGAATCAAGTGGTAGTAGGAAGGATTCATTTGTAAAATGATTCTCAGCCTCCGTATTTAATAGGGGAAACTCACTTGCATTGTAGAAGGTAACCCCCAACCCACACACAACTTTTCCCTCTCGTGGGAAGGCAGTCAACTTCACTTTCTGAAAGAATAATTATTAGTAAATACTTCCTCATTGCTTTGATGTTCTTCTGCATCAGCCTGGGCTTCATGCTTTTCTGATGTTAATTGCTAACAACCTAATAAAAATCTGAATTTGGGAATGCCTGGGTGGCTCAGTGGGTTAAAGCCTCTGCCTTCGACTCAGGTCATGATCCCAGGGTCCTGGGATCAAGCCCCGCATCAGGCTCTCTGCTCAGCAGGAAGCCTGCTTCCTCCTCTCTCTCTCTCTATCTGCCTGCCTCTCTGCCTACTTGTGATCTCTATCTGTCAAATAAAATAAATCTTTACAAAAAAAATAAAAAAAAATCTGAATTTGAAACAATGTGACTTAGCACTGCATCTAGGGATCCGTTTTCTAGATATTTCAGTAAGAATATTTCAGTAAGAATGTATCAACATAAATATCAAATTCATTCTAAGAATAATGGTAGCTAATATTTATTGAGCCCTTCCCATGTGCTAGACTCATAGAACCCTTCTCTCTTCTTTTGTACACGGAGAAACTGAGCCTCAGAGAGAAGAAATGAACCCAACACTTCACAGCTGGGATTCTGTGAGACCGGATGGAAGACAGCTTTCATTTATAGCATGGATTGGAGAGCCAGAACTTTCGGGTTATGGAGCTTCTTTATTCAAGTTAACCTCTCTGTGCCTTACTCTCATCGCCATGGAAATTGAGTTAATAATAAATATTTTGTAGGATTGTTGAAGTTGAGTGGGTTATAGCAAAAGGTTACACCTATTCCCTCCCGCAACATGTAGAGTGCATTTACTCAAACATGTAAAAGTGAAGACCTATAAAAAACTTAAATACCCTCCAGTGGTACAGACGTACAAATGGAAAAGATGAGATCTTTAAAAAGGTGTCTTGTCTAAATGTATAGTCACCTTAAGCTATGTGCTCCTAGGAAGAAAAGAGCCTGAAAGACGGAGCACTCAACTTTTTATAGGTGTTATCTTTGAGGAAAGGAGATGGTAATGGTGGGAAGTTTTACTTTGTATTTGGTAAATTCAGTAGTGTGCAAATATATTACAGGTAGATTGTATTACTTCTGATAATTATTATAGAAACAATGAAGTTTCATTTTTTTAAAGCCCAGGAAATGAAAGTCATAGATTGTTTTTATTTTCTTAAGAGTTTATTTATTTGAGAGAGAGAAAGCTCAAGCGAACCCATGAGTGAGGTGGAGGGGCAGAGGGAAAGGGAAAAGGAGAAGCAGATTCTTGCTGAGCAGGGAGCAGGGAAACAGACCAACTGAGGGCGGGGGGGGGGGGTGTTTGATCCCAGGACCCTGGGATCATGACCTGAGGCGAAGGCAGACACTTAACCCACTGAGCCACTCAGGTGCCCCCAAAATCAGATTGCTTTTAGGTTGTTATTTTTTCTCATAAAAATCTTAAATATAAAATTCTTAAAGCAGCATCCTAAAATAGGTATGCTTTCTTTTAACTACTTAATTTTGACTTCTCCTGGAGAATTTTTAAAAAGTTAGTTTTATTCTAGTGGTTTCATGACAAACAACTATTATGACAGGAAAAATGATATTATTACGATATGAACTAATAGTGATACTACTGTGATAGGAAAAATCTCCAACTTTAAAAAAAAAGGGGAAAAAAAAAGAAGAGAAATCTCCAACTCTAGTCACTTTCAGCTTTGAATCACAGTGATTTCCCCTCACCTTTTATCCTCGGGATAATGCTGCCAACATCCATGAACCATACCATGTAAATATACAACTTTCATTTGATTTTTGAAACTTACACTAGAAAGTTTTGGGGTTTCTCTGTCTTCATACAGGTATGCTAATTTTGGCAGAAAAGAAATGAAAACATCTCCCATCTCAACAATATAGCCAATATATCAATAGCAGATATCTATTTTAGAATGCTATTACCAATTAATTCATAAATACAATGTCTTAATTAATTCATAAATACAATGTATTAATGATATGCCCCAGATGAAAATGTCCAGTATGTTTAAATTAACACTGGATTTTATGTTTGGTTAACATCAAACACTGTGTCAATAAAAATGTCAATAAAGATGAATCCATCTCCTCATTTAATGGTTGACTTTAATCTTACTCAAGTCTAGCCTGTTAAACACATATTTTCCTAATAATAACAAATTGACACATAAACACAAGCTTTAGGCTCCCACTCTCACATGTTTTGTGGTCTTCTGCCTGAGCAACTATTTTCAGGTGTTAATCTGAATGAGACATATATATGTTTTTATTTAGTATGGATAGCAGAGAAGAGAAGGAAAAAGCAAACATTTTAAATAAACGTAGTGGTTTTCTTAGCATTTCAGTAAGGAGGTGATCTAGGTTTCTGTGTAGCATAACAGTGGTTAGACTCCCAGCAGGTCCTTTAAGAATATTGGGATTATTAATTTTATTTATACGATCACATAATGATATTAATGAAACTTACATATATATCATCAATCATCAATATTGTCAATATGATTGTGAAGTAATAGCTGAAAATGTACTACTGCACAGAGTTTAAAATTTTACACAGCACTTTCAGAATCTTCTATCTCCCTGTTAGCCTCACACCTGTCCTGTGAGGTGAGTTAAAGCAGTTTATTATTCTCACATTATTGCTGGAGGAACTGAACTTAACATCCTAAAATGTAAAATTTTTGTCTGTTCATAAGAGAAAAATACATAAACACACACACACACACAGAAAAGAGGTCAAAAGAGATTTATCTTTTCAGTATCAACAAAGTAGGACAAATTGTGATTTTATGTTAAAATAACTCCTACTTAATATTTTCATACCATGCTACAATTTCTCCGTTTTTAACTGAAAGAGATCACACTTGTGAGAATGGAAGAGAGGGCTTTTTGCTTTTTTCTTTTTTTTTAAAGAGAAAGGAAGACAGGAGGATTGGACAGAGAGCTCTGGTGCTATAATCACTTTATTAAAAGACAGATTTTTAAATTCCTTCTGGCAAAGACCACAGGGTTTATCTCCAAACTCCTGCTTCTGGTTTTGGCAGCCATGCTATGTATAGGTAATTTGTTATTTGCTTTGTGATGCGTAGTCAATGGAGGCCTGGGTTCTACAAGGGAATGCGGTCTTGAGTCTAAGCCTTTTGTGACCTGTCTACCACAGAAAGCATTATCCACCAATTAGCATTTTCCAAGATGTTCACAATGGTTACCTAACACGATATTTGAAAATGCCACTGTTTAAACTAACCATATGCAATTGAAAGTTAATATTAGGAAAAGCTTTTAAAAATAATTTTAAATTTGGCTTCCACGAAGTGCATTAATTGGACTGCAGTCAACCCACAGTATTCATTTATTCTGAGTGTTCTTTGCAATCGGATCAATTCCTGAATCTCTGCAGTTTGTCATCTCACCCTATCCCACTCCCAATCCAGAAAAGAAAGACTAGCATACGAATGTGTCGGGCATTACTTATTTATATGTAAAACCTTTATTCCATTTTGTTATTTTAGATTAAATCCCGTTTCAATTCTATTCTCTCAGGGAAGCATTAACAGTTTGAGCTCAGCGTGAAAACCATCAAACACTTGAGCTGAAATTTAGATTGGGCAATTTTGTCTGGTGAAGTAGAAAAGGACATGTGGAACGACAAGGAACAGAATGGCTTATGGAAAGGCAGATGTTTTAATAACGTGTCATCTAGTGGGAGCTTCGGATATCTAAATTTAAATCTCTTGATATATGTAAAGAAAGTACGTTGAAGAGAAGGAATGCTCTTTTACTCGGAGAATTAATACACTTCTCTGTCTTCAGTGGGAGTGACGGACTGGAAGTGGCCAGTGTATTTTTCAAAGCAATTATTTAAAAAAAAACAAAAACAAAAACAAAAAAATTCCTTTCTAACCTGAAGCTTGCAGAAGTGAGTGCACAGAATGGAAGTTCAGGATTTCTACTGTGATCTTTGCTGTTGGCCAGTGCAGCATATGGTGACAAAGAATACTTGATCAGGTTGCTGGATCCATCAGGCAGCAAGGAGAAGCAGTAAAATTATAAAAGAAATTCTGAGTCCACGTAGAGATGAGATTTTAATAAAAGACCATTCTAATGTATGGTTTTAAATGTTTGTTTTTATAGTCTTTTCAGAGGGAAATAGTAAGGTTATTACAATACCGTATGATAATGTTACATTAAAATAAACTCCAAGCCTGTAGCGCATTTATATTTTATGGCTGATTTTCATGAGTAAAACTATAATTGTTGCTTTTTGAAGAGAATGGCTTCACATAAAATACCCGTAGTCTCCCAATATGCTCATTTATAAGCTCTGTCCCATTAAGGATAATTGAAATATTTGCCACTAGCATTTAATTGATATGATTATAATTTTTATGGAATGTTTGGAGACAACTTTTAATATAATCCAGTTCATTTCTCATGTACAAGAGCAAGCTGCAAATCTTATTCCATCATTAATGATTTAAATAAGCTACCCTGTCTTTTGGCAAAGGGGAGAGGATTGGTTAGACCATTTTAAAGATCTCTTAACCCACACAGAAACATACAAAACCCAAACTGCATGTTTCTGTTTTTCTCCTCGTTAAGTACTCACATGATTCAGAATGTATAAATACATATGAGTAATTGGAAACATCATCAGAGACAATGAATCATACCCAGATGCTCATGCTCCAGTGCTTTCCAATTAGTTGGATCCCGAATATTTTGTGGTTGCTGGCAGCAATTTGGTGACTGAGAATTTCACGTTCTGATAAAATTATTTTATGTTTATAAGACAATTCTCTTTGAAACAAAGGCTCTACCTGAGAGCAATAGCCAGGTTGTATTTTGCATGACCTTGACTATATGGCTATGGGAAAGATCACTTCGGCAGTTAGCCATAATACGTGTGTGTGTGTGTGTGTGTGTGTGTGTGTGTGTGTTGTGTGTAATCAAAGTATTTTATCAGAAAAATATACGAAAAGTAGTGACCCAATGCATTCTGAATTTTTCTTGTACTTTCAAGTACAAAATAAACAAAAGTAAGAAACAGATTTTATAGGTGTAAATATTAGTAAGTCAATAGAAAAAAAGGAAATATAAAAACAGCTTAGAAGGCATCTTAACAGATCACTTATTCAAGCCTCCAATTTTCAGGGCATTTTCTCCTCTGAAGTTCTTATCTAGGTAACTAGATCACAAAAGAATTTGGGGATTTGCTGAGGGCCAGAAAACTAGTCAGTGGTGGGAGGAAAAATGTAACTGACATTTATGTAAGAGGATCTTGAGAAATATTCATTGTGTAAGTGACTAAATGGATAGATGGATGGATGGATGAATGAATCAACAAGTGAATGAGTGGATGAATGAACATATGAAAAAAATAACAAATTGGTTAGGTTTTCCTGCTTTCTCTTGAGCAAATTACCTAACCTCAGCAAGACACAATTGGTAAAAGGAAGCAGAAAAACAAGGGACTCTGGGACTTTTCAGATCAGGGTGATGATGCAGGTGTACCTGGTGTGTTTCCAGAAGGTGCTGTCCACGTACGAGCTATTAGGACTACCGTACTGCTTTTTGGAAATGACTGCCCAGGTTCCAATCAGAGACCGTCCTTATGCATAAAGATCCAAGGTGGATAAGGCTTCTGTATTAGGCTTTTCTTCTATTTAACTACATGAATCAAAGAGGTCATTTTGGAACCTCAGAAACCTTTACCTGGCCCATCACAAACTCATTCAAAACATTTATGGGCACATTCTTTTAAAAAAGGGTAAGAAATAGTTCTTCAAAATGAGCTGCACATTCTTTTAAGTCTCGCACCTGATTCTCTCTCCCCTCTCTTGAATGGGATGTATAATTTAAGATTATCGCACGCTGGGCAGTGAAAAGTAATGCTGTTTCCACCTCCCCTGCAGAACACTGAACAGAGAACGTCCAAAGGCTGCTACCACTTCTCTTCTAGATGTTAACTTTCAGGGGTAAAGGCACTCAATGCATGTATTTATTATGCCCTAAAAATATACCAGTCATGATCTGATCGAATCGCCTATCTGTAGCTCACCAGAAGGTGAAGTATACAGTAAATCCCCCAATAATTGTATTTTCAATGTGGTGTAGGCAAATAGGCTGAGGCTTGAGTTGTGGCTGCACGAGAGCCAGCCTAAATCACATCTGCCCCAGTCATCTAAAGCATTTCAATTTCATATTCGTTGTGCTAGGGTTGCCTATATTATCAATGTCAAAAAACTAAAAAGTCTTATCTTTAACTTTCATTCCTGGGCTTCAAAAGAGCTTTGAATTTGCATCTTACTCTAGGGAAGATATAGCTTAAAAACACTTTTGCCCAGCTTGCTCCATTAATTTCTGAGGAAAATGCACCTACTGCTGTGAATATGACAGTTCTCAACCTTGGTGTTTTTACAGGATGTCCCTCCCCAGGGAACAGTCAGTACCATCCTGACTTTCCCCACTGGAACCGCACCCCCCGCGGGGTAATCAGCTCTCTCGCTGGCTGCAAGCAAAGACCTCGGCTGCCACGGCAGGAACCGAATGCCCGTTGCCAGTGTCCAGGGAAAGGAGAACGTCAAGCTTTGGGGAGCAGAAAGAACATTTTAAGTGATCACCTACATTCAGTTTGAAGGATAATTTGCCGAGGCCAGCGCTGGCTCAATCATTAGCGGCACTTAGTACTTTTTCTGTACTATAAGGCTTTCACTGAAGATAATCTCCATCTTGCCTATCAAATATTTTCCCCCAATTACTTCCATTGAGTCAAGAACATAATTCATTTTGTAATGATTATCTGACTCAGGTGGAGCTGATTTTCTGTTACTCTAGGCTGAAGCCACTGACAAGGGCACAAAAAAGGATTATTTTTCAGCAGTTTTCAGCCCCGCTAAATCAGCAGATAATGGCATCTCGGATGCAGAGTGATTCTGACCTGAAACCCTTCTCATTGTTAATGTGTCTCACATCTCAAATATGCCACAGAGGCAAAAATATGCTATAGACATCTCCACTGTCTCCAGAGAGCAACGGGACAGATTTAGGAATTCTTGATTTCCACGCTTTCAGTCAATCAATAGCAATTGCTCAATAAAACCCCCAGAACTCTGGTCCTTTCTTCAGTGTTTTCACAGGGAAGAGTACCAGCTAATAAATGCAGACACAGAGAATTCATTTGCATAACTTTGTTATGTGAAAACCTGACAGCCTACATGGGCCCAAAGAAAGACACCAAACAAAATGTCCAAATGCTCTGGGCGGGTGGGGGGGGGGCGGGATTAGAAGCTGCAGTTCACGGGTAAGAGAAGTGACTCAGATAGGAGCAGGGTCCTCATTCAGTGGGAAATTCCCAGAGTATAGATTAGCCTTTGCAACACAAAGTATGTTTTTATAATGATCACTACACTCTCTGACAAAATATTTCTAGGGTGACTGGATGTGTTCCCTGTCCTTTGAGGATTGCATTGTTACTCATTTTAAGATATTTATTGCTCAACCCTATGTTTTTTTGTTTTCTTTAAATTTTTATTTATTTAGTTATTTATTTGACACAGAAAGAAAGATCACAAGTAGGCAAAGAGGCAGGCAGAGAAAGGGAGAGGGAGAAGCAGGCTCCCCGCTGAGCAGAGAGCCCCATGTGGGGCTCGATCCCAGGACCCTGAGATCATGACCTGAGCCGAAGGCAGAGGCTTAACCCACTGAGCCACCCAGGTGCCCCCACAACCCTGTGTTTAAAACTGTTTTCAAATCCTTGAAGTCAAGAGTCTCTTCAAAAGCCGGGGATCTAGGTAGGGGGCTATGTAATCACAGGAAGGGGCAGTGGGTACCCTGTGTCCAGTTCAACCAGAGCAACTCAAAATTTATCTGCTTTGCCTGCTGGATTTGCACATAAGGAAGTAAGTTAAAAATCACTGGACAGAAAGACCAAAACTTTCATTATCATATTCAGAATCCGGCATGGAGTAACCACTCAATATATATTCGCCGGACAGATGATTAAAACGATTTGCTGGGTTTCTTAGAATTACTTTCTGGCCTTTCATGGTGCATCAGGATTAATTGGCAAAATTGTTTTCAAAAATTGAACTTATCACAGTATGTAACACACTGTATTCCAAAAATTGAACTGTATTTTAAAACTGAATTAAAAAAAAACAACTGTGAACCTATCACAATATTCTAGTGATATAAGTGTGTGTGTGTGTGCGCCCGTGTGTGTATGCATACACACAATTCTATAACTACGGTTGGGTTAAATGGCTAAATGGTAAGAAAGATAAGTTAAAATGAGCAACTGATAGGCATGTCTTTTCTTATTAGTGATTCTTAGCCGCTATGGTCCAACATTATTCAACAATGATGGCTTTGCTATACAATTATGTCAGCCTGATCTGTAGCTGTGATGGGCATCTACATAAAGAAGCCGACGGATCCTTGCCTTCAATATTAATATTCTGTCGTCTTCTGAAATTTTAATATTTTGTCCATTATTGATTTTTTTCATGAATTTTGGCTTTTAAAAGTATTTCATTAAAATATTGTTTATGTCTATTATTGAATTCCTGTTACATTTTGCAGCTGATATAAGCATGTCTAGCTATTACAAGGAGGAGTAAGTGAAATTATATCTAGATCAGTCAAATTCAAAACCATCTCTATTCTTATGACCAGCGTTTGTGGAGGCACGGTTCTAAACTGTATTAGCTCATCTAATTCTCATAACAAGTCTATGGAAGTCGGTACGATTACGCAGAAGCACAGACAGCATGGGTAACTTCCCAGGATGTATGTACTTAGTAACTAGAAGAGCCCAGATTTGAGCCAGGCCAGCAGGATCGAGGGCTCCTGCTTTTAGCAATGATGCTTCACTACTTCTCAAAACATAAGGAAACAAAAATAATCCCTCTACTCCAAATAACTCCCAAGACAAGAACTTAGGTTCATGCTCCCCGTGTCTGGAAGATTCCCCGGCTTTTCTCCCAGCCTCCAAAGGTCATCTCACCTGGGCTCAGGACTGTCCCCTCATTGGCATCTGTTCTGGCCCCCTCATCCAAGGAGGGGCCTGGAAATAGGCTCTGTGTCAGGGTCGCCCTTGGGGCTCCCCCCCTGCCTGAACTTTACTCTGTCCAACCGACTTTATGTCCTATGTTGAACAAAAGAGTAAATCCTCTTTCCAAGCATGTTGCATTTTGCCCCCAGACTCCCAACTTCTCCAGTTACTGGAGTTTCCTATCCGAAGGGCCAGTTCTCCTCCCACCAGAATATGACTAACCCATTACATGTCTTTTGTTCTCACCTCATCTCAACCGTCATCTTCCTCAAGCACGTGTCCAACAGCCTCTCACTTCCTCTTATAAATCAATGACAAAGGAAAAATAAGCCAACCCTGGTGCATATCAAATTTTTGGACAGATCCTTGGGCAGGTAGCCAACAGCCTCAAAAATCCAAAATCATTTTAGGCTTAGAGGGCGCCATCCCTATATACACCCTTATATAAACCCCAGTTTGGAGCTGGGTGAGATTAGGGACTTAAACAACACTAGCATCTAAGGCTTGAACCCAGGTTTTTACAAACCAAATCCACAGTTTTGTTCGTTTTTGTTTGTTTGTTTGTTTGTTTTTGTTTGTTTGTTTCTTTGTCTTCATTTTACCAGAGCCGTATTGAAATACCCAACACAGCAGCCCCTACCACTGCATATTCTATATCCAAAGGAGAGTGAGTGATTACAGCTCCTGAATCTCCGTATAGATGGCTGCGAAATAATGCTTTATCTTTAAAAAATAACATAATAATATTGATAATTAATAATAAAATAATCCAGAAATGAGATAATTTCTAACAAAGTGGATGTAGTATTTAAGATTTGAACTGAATTATCCACTTATCTCCACTGGTGTTCTATATTATCTAAACTTTTGTACTTCAGTTATAGTTGGTAAATGTAGATTCCAGTTTTTTTTTCTTTTTAGATAATATTTTTATTAATTTAAGAAAAAATGCGTTGCTTAACTTTCTCTTAAAATTAACAACATGGAAGTTAGGGAGGCAATTTTTCATGCCAGTCAATGAGTGGGCATGCTGAAAAATCAGCACGTAATGCTTTAGTGCTCAGTAGGCAGTGCTAATGGGATCTTTCTAAAATTATATCTATTTTAAACAAAAAACAGAAAACTAAGCAAATTTTGCAATAAATAAAAAAAAGGAAAAAACATGTTAATAACTGGGGAAAATAAGTTAGTTATTTCATATCCAAGAGGTAAATTTATTAGCATTTGGGGTTTTGTTGTTGTTGCCGTTGTTTTACAGATTTTATTGATTTGAGAGAGAGTGAACATGAGCAGGGTGAGGGGCAGAGGGGGAAGCAGCTTCCCTACTTGGCTCGGAGACCAAAGTGGGGCTTGATCCTGGGACTCCAGGATCACAACCTGAGCCAAAGGCAGACGCTTAACCGACTGAGCCACTCAGGTGCCCCAAATTACTGGTATTTGATAGAATTTTTCACCTTATGGCCTACAGCATTGCCACTTGATAAGCATATTTTATTTACATGCTGGTGCTGGAATCTGGCTTTCTAAGCCAATCACTATAAACAATTAAAGATGAACAAAAAGTGGTAACAGCAAATACTTTGAACAAATCCTATTTCTATTGGCTTATTCATTTTGAGATATTTCTAAAAAGAACAAGGCTAAAGAGGTTTAAATCCAAATTCTTGGATGGAGAAAATACTTGGTATCTAACCTTGAATGGAAATCTGGAGGGAGAAATACTTCAGGAGGCTCCTATCACCATGGGATTGTGCATGTCTCGACCTTTAGGAGTGAAATGATTTAGGGAATCTATAGTTTTGGAAGTTTGTCATCAACTCACAGAGCAACTTTCTAAGGTCTATTTCAACATCCCAGCTTTCTTTCCATCGTGACAGAAAAAATAGTACAAGTGGATACCATCAGTGTGATATGAAATAAATACTTCCTTTATATATACATGTGTGTGTGTGTATAAAGGCTGAAAAAAATTTTAAAGATCTTTCAAAATTAATTCTCTACAAAGACCAAGCAAACTGAAAGTAACCAAGCATATTTTAAAATGTTTTCCCCCTTCCAAGGTAGTTTACTATAGGGTTGAAGATTCCTGGCTTGATCTTAAAATAATTTATTTAATATATTGGTAAATAATTCATTTGAAATAATTTTTATGTTCTCTCATTGTGGAAGCTACCTTTCATTTTTTCTCAATTAGTATATCTTGCACTATGAATTGGCAGGAAGAAGACATAGTAACATGTTGGGCAGGAAAATATTTCATTACCCCATGTGCTATGTTCTGAGATGAATCAGATCTATCAGAGTAATACAGCATGCTGTGCATAATAATTGAACTTAATAATAAGACATCGTGGATGTTCTGCTGTTTTCTTGAAGTGTATATGTGCATAAAATGACTCTGGGGTTATAATTAAGTACTGTTTTAAGAGAGGATAAGTATAAAGAGAGCAAGTCCCAAGCATAACAATTGAATAAAGTCTAATTTTATGAACTTGTTCATTTTTGGATGAGAATACAATTAAAGGAAAATATATAAAATATTATTTTAAAGTAACAGAAAAAGCACCGAGAAATTAGTTTTTCATTTAATTATTCACAACAATTTTCTGGAATTGGTATTTTGTAACATTTGTGCAAGATTATAGACATTTAGAAATTACTAACAATTTTTCTGTCAGTTTTACTATCCTGGCCACGAACCATAGCTTAAGTTTAATGCCATTGGAAACTATGCCTAGACCCAATTTCTAAGAACAAAACAAATTTTTAATGAATAAATACCTTCAAAGTTGAGTGACTGAAAAGCAGCTACATTTCTTTCCAAATAACACTATGAGATATTTGGGCCAAAATTAGACCATTGTTTCCTAATGGCCATAATAATTTATAGAAGTCGAAGTATTCATAAGTTATAGGTGAAAAGGAGGAAAATACAAAAGATTGAGTAAATCTGATTATGAGGGTGTAATGTAGTATATTTCAATTCATATATAAGCAAGACTATATTATACCACTGTGTCAAGAAGCATAACATTGTACTCTCCAAATCAAAATTCATGATACACCTAGAGCAAACCAATCACAAATTTTTGCATGACACTTAAGAGCCACTTGACTAAAAAAGTAACTTTTTAACCCTTTATGCTAGGTCTTTAGATCTGACACCAGTAGATCATTTTTATCAATCGAACAAAGATGGCGATTCATTCATTTTTGCACTGGAAAAAATTCTGACATCCAACTTGACATCCTCGATTTACAAACTGACATACCAAAAGGAAGCAAAAGGCAAAATTTACATAGAGGAGGCAAATGGGTCCACTGGAATCAAAAGAAGTTAGTAAAATGTAGTGACATTTCCAAAAGCGGTATTTGTAAGGAAAGCTGAGGATATCATGTGAAAAGCATGTTAAGTCAGCGAGTGCAAAGGCAAAATGCTGGCAAAATTCAAACACTTATAAAAAGTTGAAATTTAGGTTGGAATGATAAAAGATAGGCATCCACACCCAGGAGTTGGCAGCAACAGAGAGTGAGAAACAGATCTGAGATTTCATTTTTCTGCTCTAGATCCTAGGCATACTAGCTGGAGAACAACTCCAGCACTAACGTGTTATACTACACAAATGTGGTTGCAAAAGGAAGGAAGGGAAGCAAAGATGAAAGGGTTTAAGATAGTACTATACAGATGGTGGCCAAACATGCATGATCAGTTGTGGCTTAAGTTGGCTGGAATTCCCATCTGGAGATGATGCATACAGAAATAGAAACCACTCTACGTTTGTCCTTTACTATGTAAAAGAAAATGCCGAAAATTTAAGTGTATTTGGGATAAATAGAGATAAGATGGAAATGAGAAATAAGGGATGGAAAGAAAACCAGTGGTCTAACTAAGGAAATACTTCGCCTTGGTGTGTGTGTGTTTTAAATTTCACATTATATTCGGTTGAATAAGTTTGATGATAGAACTTGAAATAGAACCAAATAATGTTGTTGGCTGTAAGTTCTAAATTATTTATCCTGGAAAATCTTTAAAATACGTAGTGTAGGATCAGTCCTGTTCCTTGAATGTGACAAAAGTACTGAAAATAAATGTCATTGTCATCCAGTGAAACAAGAGATAACTAATTTTCTTTCTTTAACCCCGCAAAAATCATTTGTGTCACAAACATTTAATATTTTTTAGTCAGTGCCACTGCGTCTTCAACTTCTTTTATTTCTTGCTATTCTACCCTGTTACTTTTGTTTCAGACCCCAGATTTACAATCTCCTTGTGTATTATATGCTCATTTCCTTTATCCCTCACTCATCCACGCTTACTTTTTTTACATGAACTTCGCAATTTGGAGGTTTTTTTTTTTTTTTACCTAGTTTATTTTTCAAACTCTTTTATTTTATTTTTTTTTAATCCATGGAAAGGAGATGATCAATGTAATAATTAGGTATATATCATACTGCTTTTATGATCTAAGAAATCTACACCTTCATTAAGATGATAATGTAAATGTATATTAGTAAAAATGTTACTCAATTTCCAGTTGTTGCAGAAAACAGAAAAAGATCAGAATTTTTATATAAAATAGATTGGAGAAAAATTATGAAGATTTCAAAAGTTAATTAAAATAAAAAGAAATCTATTTTTTCTCCCTAAAAGAGTGCCAATGACAAATTTTGAGAGAAGTAGCAAGGAAGAACTACTGAGTGAATCAGGGGTATTTCTTAAAAGGACCAGATAAAATAATAAAATAGTATGGTGCTAACATAGTCAACATTTTTGTAAGAAAAAAACCCAGAAATTTGAGAGGAATATTTAGCTTCAATCTATAAATGTTTGGGGGCAATATTTCACATTTTGAACAACTGTTTTCCTAAACAATAATATTAAAATGTGTAATGACATGTTATGTCTCAAGTAGAAAATCAGAAATCCAGATATAATGTATAAACTACATAATTGTAGAGGGCTTGTTTTTCTAATATAGAACAGGCTGAGTGATTTTAAATAGTCTAAATAGTTATTAAAATTTGACTGTGATGTTCTTCCTTCTACCTTTCTTGTGTTATAATAACGGATTCTCAAAGAATAAATTGCAGACACACACTCAGTTCCTGAAAAGTGTAGGCGGCTCACACAGCATGAAGCCATCACACGGTGGCATGCAGTTTCCTTATAGCAAGGCCACCCTTAAATTCCATGAGACGGAGCCTTCTTCCGCATGCGCGTAATCCTCCCACAGGGTGACACGGATGCCAAGAATGTGATTGCTTGGAATAAGCTGTGGCAGGAGGCTATATGTGACTCACCATCTGAAGGTGAAGTATGGAATCAACTGAGAAGATTCAAAATAAGGCATTTCAGAAGGGGCTTATGCCCTCTCCTGGGCAGCCCTTCACTCTGTAATATGATGTGTACATGTACTTGTCATGTCCTTCCCTAAACTTTCATCTCAGGAGCTCCCTGAAAATGCCACACAGAAGTGGTGGAGGGAAGTGCAGAACGATTCTGAGACTGTGGTAGGTCAACCCTGTTGACCTTTTAAAATACATGCCTGTAACATCTTATTTTTTCAAGCATAATTTTCATAGAGTCTAGAATCTTGCTAGAAAAGAAACATAACATTTATATAAAGTATTTCTATATATATGTGTAATTCTAACGTTATTAATTTCAGTTTTGGGTTTGGCTTCATCTAGCTATCATTTTGGGATGATGCATTTTTAGAGGAATGGAGTTTAAGGAAAATTGACAAAAATATAATTTCTAAGTGGAAGTACTCTGCTTTTAAGCAATCGTAGGCAACAAAACACACAGTTGATCACTCCGAGAAATGTAGTCTAATATATCTAATTAAAAAAATGCAGAAGTTGTCATAAATATATGAGTTCAACAAGTTTTTGTTCTGTTTTCTTTTTCTCTCAGCATAGGTATGTGGTGATCCTATTAAAGAACATAATAACAGAATAATAATTTAAAAAATGATGGGTGCAAACTTTTGCATTTCCTTTAACAAACCTATCTTTAAAGAACAAAGTTAAACCCTTATTCAATTAAAAACCCTTATTCAAGCCCAAATACAAAAATTACCTCAAAATGAATCAAAGTCACAAATGTAAGGGTCAAAACTAAAATTTTTAGAAGAAAACATAGGAGAAAATTTGCTGGGGACAGACAGTGATTTCTTAGCTATGACACCAAATATCCAAGTGACAGAATAATTAGAATTTTTAAAAGTTAAAAATATTTCTACTTCAAAGAAAAGCATCAAGAAAGTGAAAAGACAACCCACAGAATGATAGAAAATATTGCAAATCATAAATCTGATAAGGGAATTTTATCCAGCATATATAACAACTCTTACAAATCAATAACAAAGAGACAAAAGAAAATTTAAAATTAGGTAAAGAATGTGGATAGATTTTTCTCAAAAGAAGATATGTAGCTGGTCAATAAACATGTGAGAAAGTACTCAATTTAAATATGCATAAGGGAAATGTAAATCAAACCAATAATTAGATACGATTTCAAAGCCACTAGAATTTGCTACAATAAAAAAGGCACATGATAACAGGTGTTGGTGAAAATGTGAAAACTGGAATGCTTGTACAACACTGGTGGATGGTAAAAATCACACAACTACTTTTAAAAAACTCTGACAGTTTAGGGGCGCCTGGGTGGCTCAGTGGGTTAAAGCCTCTGCCTTCGGCTCAGGTCATGATCTCAGGGTCCTGGGATCAAACCCCACATCGGGCTCTCTGCTCAGCGGGGAGCCTGCTTCCTCCTCTCTCTCTGCCTGCCTCTCTGCCTACTTGTGATGTCTGTCTGTCAAATAAAAACAAACAAACAAACAAAAAAACCTCTGACAGTTTTTAAAATGTTAAACAATGAGTTGCCACATGATCCAACAGTTCTACTCCTAAGCATATGCCTAAGGGAAACGAAAACATCCTCATACAAAAAAAACTTCTCTTTTTTTAAAAATATTTTATTTATTTATTTGACAGCCAGAGATCACAAGTAGGCAAAGAGAGAGGAGGAAGCAGGCTCCCCACCAAGCAGAGAGCCGGATGCGGGGCTTGATCCCAGGACCCTGGGATCATGACCTGAGCTGAAGGCAGAGGCTTTAACCCACTGAGCCACCCAGGTGCTCCCCCAAAAAACTTCTACACAATGTTCACAGCAGCCAAAAAGTGTAAGCAATCCAAATGTTCATCACTTTATGAATGAATAAACAAACCGGGGTATAATCGTACAATGAAATATTATTCAGTCACAAAAAAGAATTAAGAACAAATATGTGCTACAACATGGACAAACCTTGAAAATATGATGCAAAGTGAAAGAAACCAGTCACACACAAAAAAAACATATTCTATGATTCCCTTTATATGAACTGTACAAAATAGGCAAACACAGAGTCAGAAAGTAGACCAAGAAAGCAGATAGAAAGTCCCCTAGGAACCCTTTTACACTGCAGGTGGGAATGCAAGTTGGTGTAGCCACTTTGGAAAGCAGTGTGGTGATTCCTCAAAAAGTTAAAAATAGAGCTACAATCTGATCCTGCAATTGCACTACTCGGTATTTCCCCCAAAGACACAGATGTAGTGAAAAGAAGGGCCATCTGCACCCCAATGTTCATAGCAGCGATGTTGACAATCGCCCAACTGTGGAAAGAGCAGAGATGCCCTTAAAAGATGAATGGATAAAGAAGATGTGGTCCATATATAGAATAGAGTATTATGCCTGCATCAGAAAGGATGAATACCCAACTTTTGTATCAGCATGGATGGGACTGGAGGAAACTGTGCTGAGTGACAGAAGTCAAGCAGAGTCAATTATCATATGGTTTCACTTACTTGTGGAGCATAAGGAATAACATGGAGGACATTAGGAGAAGGAAAGGAAAAGTGAATTTGGGTAGTTTGGAGAGGGAGATGAAGCATGAGAGACTGTGGACTCTGAGAAACAAACTGAGGGTTTTGGAGGGGAGCGGTTGGGTGAGCCTGGTGGTGGGTATTGTGGAGGGCACGTATTGCGTGGAGCACTGGGTGTGGTGCATACACAATGAATCTTGGAACACTGAAAAAATAAAATAAAATAAAAAGTCCCCTAGGCACTAGGGAGAGGAAAGTTAGAGAGTGACTGCTAATAACTACGAGGGTTGTTTGGAGGAGGATGGGCTGTTAAAAATGGTTTAGATTAGAGAGGTGACAGTTACACAGCAAAGTGAATGTACTAAAAAGTACTGAATTATACACTTTAGAAAGATGAATTTTATACATATGTTGTACCTGATAAAGCTGTTAGCTTAAAATATTTGCTACTGACCATTACAATAACTAAAATATTTTATTATTTCCATTTTGGATTAAACAAATAATTCTTGAATGCCAACTATTTCTAGTACAGTGCTATAAGAAAAGAAATTAATTACTTCTAAAAAGAAAAAAATCTAGTTGAATGAGGGTAGGAAAATTAGGTTAGGTTGTATGTAAGATTAATGCAGACATAGAATAATGTTATTCAATATGAAATAATCTTAAATAGGAAACACATAGAATACTATGGAATAGACAGGAATGGATAGGATAGAACTGAACAGGAAAGATGAGATAGGAAACATGACAAAGTTTGAATAAATTGCCAAGGAGTAAAAAATGGTGGTTAACCAGAAAAAGCATCAAGTAAGATGTAGAATTTGATGTATATGTTAAGAGAAGGACAGGGTTTTTATTGGTAGGGTTGGTGGAAGAGGAGATTCTATTCAAAAGAAATAGCATAAGGAAAAGGCTGGGGCAATAAATAAATGTTGGGCCCTTCAACATTGCTAAGCCATGAGGCTCTTGTTGAGAAAGGTCAGATAATGGTAGTGGATTAATCCATATTATGGATACTCTTGAAAACCGCATTGAGATATGTATGTAATATGTCAGCAAGACAGAATAATTCAAGCTGTTTGTTATGGAGTAGTAAGCATATGTGATTTAATCCAATACAGGTAAGGCATTTGACTGAAGGGATGGAAATGAATAAGACCCAATCCCTATACTCAAATGTGACCTTTTTGTGAGGCAGAAAAGGAAGCCAACACTCAGTGTGCAAGGTAAAATATGTGTCGTAATTAATGGGAATCACTGTGAATGGATGTGCTCTGTAGAAACTTGACTCAGGTTGAAAAATGCCAGTGGTAGTTTCCTGGTAAGAATGGAACATGAAGTATGTCTCAAAAAAAGAAAAAAAAAAAGGAAAGAAAAAAAAATGAAAGGAAAACGGTCTGCTTCTGAGAATATTTGAGTAACATGAACCAGATACAACATCCTGTCTTAATGATAAAACCAGACACAATAGTTGAAAACATAGTTTTCAGACACTGCATAATAGGAAGCATAGGATCCTGATCCCTGAGACAAATAATGAAGTGAGTCTCAAGATTGTCCCAATTTATTACCTGGAGGCAGTTTCCAAATCACAGCACAGAAGGAGGAATCCAAAGAGAGCCCAACCATCTCACTGAGGAGAGGAGGTACATGAGTTTAGAGAGTACAAGGCTGCTATAACACAAACACGCAGGGCAGAGTGTTGGAGAGGACTCTGGAGATCTGTAGATTGGTCCCACTCCCTGGAATCCTTAATCTGTCTGTATAAGAAAAAAACTTTCCTCAGCTGGAGGAAGAACTACTGGAAAAAAGCAGTATTACCACCGGGAATTCCCAGACATTACTCAGGTTAAAGAGGAGATTACATCACCACCAACTAGAATGGAAAGTCATCATAATATATGGATGATTTTTTAGATTTCTCAAATCAAAAGGGATCAAATTAAGTCCAAGAACTTAAACTACATATTCAAACAAGATCCAACAGTTTCATTGTAAAGGAATAAAACAAGATCCAGATTAAAAAAAATGTAATAATGTCTATAGTCCAATCCAAAATTATGAGTCATAACTATATATATGTATGTGTGTGTGTGTACACACACACACACAGATATATATATATATACATACACACACACACACACATATACATATATCATAACTAGGAGAGAAATCCAGCAATTGAATGAACAAATTCAGGTTAGAGAAGATGGGATTAGCAGGAATGAGTATTAAAGCAGCCACTATAAAAATGCTCCATAAATTTAAGAATGTTGAGAAAAACACAAATAAAATGAGGAGAAATATGAAAAAGAAATTGAAATGGAACTTCTAAAGAGAAAATACCTGAAGTAAAAAGTTAAACTGGATAAGTTAAACTGGATAAGAAAAATAATACACTTTTATAGAAAAAGAGGACTGACCCTAAAAACATAGCAATAGAAATAACCCAAAATAAAGTGGAGAAAAAAGACAGAAAGGGAAAAAAATAATCAACAGAGTGCAAAGAAATCAACAGAGGAAAAACTTTAAATTATTTTACGTAAGTATAAGAGAGTTCTAGAAAAGGAGGAGCTGGACACACAAAAAAACTGAAGAAACTATGGCTAATATTTTTCCAAATTTGAAGAAAATCATAATCCCCCAAACCAAAGGTCAATAAATGTCAAACAGAATGATGCAAAAAAGATCACACCAAGGGGCAGAATAACCAAAATGCTCATTAGCAATGATAAAGAAAAAAAAGAAAAAAGTTTAAAAGTAGCCAGAGGAAAAATGACACACCAGGTACAGAGGAAGAATGGAGTGGACTATCATAGTAATTATCGTAATAGAAATGTAATGATAGTCCAAAGAGAAGCAACATTACTAAATTAGAAGAAAAAAGTCAACACAGAGTTCTATATTTAGTGAGAATATTTTTTAAACACTGATACAAAAAAACCTTTTGTCAGACAAACAAAATCGGCGAGAATTCATCAGCAGCAGATAGATATGCACTGCAAATTATAGTAAAGGATGCTTATCAAACAAAAGGCAAATGGTAAAAGATAAATTTGGTTGTTCAGAAATAGAAGAACTATGAAAATGATATTTGGTTAAGTAGAATTTTTTTTTATTTTGCATCTTATTTAGCATATTTAGTATTTAGCATATTTTAGCATGTTTAGCATTTTTCTTTAATCTCTCTAGAAGATAATTAACCCTTTAAAGTAAAACACTATAATGGCATATTGTGGAGTTTATAACACATGGAAGTGAAAAGTATGATCTCATTAGCACATACGATAACTATGAGAGAGGAGATGAAGGTAGAGTGTTGTAAGTTTCTCACAGGATACAAGTGGTAGAATGCCACTGAAAAGTTGTCTGTGATACTTTAAGGTGTATATTGTAAGCCCTGAAGCAACCACTTAAAATACAAAGAAACAAAGAACTACAGCTAGCTAATAAGCCTACAGTAGAGATAAAATGGAATACTAAAAATACTCCTTCAATCTAAATTAAGGCAGGGAAAAAGATGAAAACAATGTCTGGTCAGAAGGAAAAGTAAAGCAAATTGGGAATTTTTCCCCAAATCATTTCAATAATGACATCAATATAAATGTATATTTCCTAAGCTATAAATATATAAATAAAAGTAGACTCCAGTTAAAAGCCAGAGCCTCCTAGACAATATAAAAAAGCAACACCCAGATATACCTTGTTTATGACAAACCTACAGATAAATCATATTACTGGTAGAAGCCTGAATGCTTTATCGCTAAAATCAGTAACAAGGTATTGTTGTCTACCTTCTCCATCTCTTTTCAGATTTGTACTGGAGATCATAAATTGGAAGCAATAAATAAACCTGCTTTTATTTACAGATGAAATGATTATTCAATTGTATTATGGAATACACAAAATTTTTCCTAAAACTAATAAATGAGTTTTGCAATGTCACAGAATACAGTATCACTATACAAATACTGATTGCATTTGTGGGTACAAGCAACAATAAATGTCACTTAAAATAGTATCACTATCATAAAATATGCTGAGGCAAATAAGAAATATGTCTAAGATCTTTGTATTGAAAACAACAAAATAATGTGAATATAAGAACAAAATATATGAGGAGAAGAGACTCAATCTTGCTAAGGGCTCAATTCTTCTAAGACTGACTTATATTTTCAATGTAGTTCCAATCAAAATTCAAATAGGTTTTTGAGTTTAAAAGGCTGTAATGTATATATTGCAATGTAAGGAAGTGTAATAGCTAAAATAATTTTCAAAAAGGGAGACAAAATTGGAGGATTTGTATTACGTGATTTCCAAGACTTCCTACAGTAATTAAGACACTAGGTGCTGTTTGTATAAAGATAAATATAAAGTTTGATAGAACAGAATAGTCTATTAAATAGACCCATTCTTATATAGGCAATTGGTTTTTGGCAGAGTTTCAGGTAATTCAGTGAGGAAAAGATGACTTTTAAACACATGATATAGGAACAATTGGACATCCATATGTAAAAACAGAAATAAATCAGAAATCTGAATATAAAAAACAAAATTATGTAGCTTCCAAAAGAAAACATAGGTGAAACTGCTTATAGCTTTAGACAAAAATTTCCTAAATAGAATACTGAAAACCCAAATCATAAAAAAAACCGATAAACTCTACTTAAAATTTAAAACATGTGCTCTTCAAAGACACTATTAAGAAAATGAAAAGGCAAGCTAGGCACTGGGGAAAAAAATATTTGCAGAACATATATCTGATAAAAGATTTATTCAGACCACACAAAGTTCTCAGTAAGATAACTATATTTTTAAATAGACAAAATATTTGAACAGATAGTTATTTTATAAAAGAAGATGTCCCAGGAGCACCTGGGTAACACAGTTGGTTAAATGCTGGACTCTTGGTTTCTATGCAGGTCATGATCTTAGGGTCATGAGACTGAGCCCCAGGTCAGGCTCTGCGCTCAGCAGAGTCTGCTTAAGTTTCTCCCTCCCTCTTCTGTGGCTCCTTCTCTTATTCTTTCTCTCCTTCTTTCTCTCTCAAATAAATAAATAAATCCTTAAAAAAAAAGTCCCAACAACCAATAAGCACATACGAATATTCAATGTCACTAGCCAGTAGAGATATGCAAATTAAAACCTCAATGAGATACTACTACATAGCCCCTACAGTGACCTAAATTAAAAGGACTGACAAGACCAACTTTTGATGGAAATACGGTACAAATTAAAGTCTCATACATTGATCATGCAAATGCAATATGCTATGAGCACTTTGGAAAACCATTTATCAGTGCCTTAAAAGTAAATATATATTTCACATAGAAATCCTACTTTGAAGATAGTTACCAAAGGGAAATAACAAAATAAATGTACATCCATAAAACACATGTTCTCAAAGAGAAGTAGTATCTTTGTTCAAGCTAAACAAAAAACAAACAAAAAACCAACTTAAATGTTCCTCCATTGGTGAATGGATAAATAAATAAAACACATTCATTCAATGAAATACTGTTCAGTAATAAAAAGTAATGAGTTACTAATACACGTGACGAGAGGAAAATTTTATGGAAAATAATACACTAGAGCAATGCATCAGGAGGATAGGACTGAAGTGGTGTTGGGAGAAATGAGTGGGGGAGATCCGATGATCAGTAAAGCCCTAAATTTTTTAGAAGGCTGGACCAGAGGAGAGAAAATCTATAAAGTGGGAGTTTTGACATTCACTGGCTATTTGAGTCAGTTGTTACATGTAGCTTGTATACATCTCTAGTTTCTTCGCAAATAGGATTTCTTTATGACATTCCTGGAGGACACTTCACTCAAGTAGTTTTACAAGGATGGTGGATTACAGCTTGAATGAAAAAAATTAGAATAATGCACTATTTGGGCAGATATTGGGGTTAAAATGCAGAACATGGAGTAAACTATCTGGATTTCAGAAAACAAACAAAATCGCTTTTTTTAAGATTTTATTTATTTGACAGACAGAGATCACAAGTAGGCAGAGAGGCAGGCAGAGAGAGAGGAGGAAGCAGGCTCCCCGCTGAGCAGAGAGCCTGAAGACGGCTGGATCCCAGGACCCTGGGATCATGACCTGAGCCGAAGGCAGAGGTTTAACCCACTGAGCCACCCAGGCGCCCACAAAATCACTTTTGAAAAAGAGAATAAACCTCACTTACAGATCAGTTCTTTCCTACTACTTCTGCTGAGCAGTATTTTTCTATCTCTTAAAACAGTTTAAGATATGCCCCTTTCTCTTTAGCCCTCATTACAGATTCTCTGTGGATACTGAAAAGAATATGACGTCTTGATTTTAAGCTCACATTATATATGAGAATGCAGATTTGCAAGATTAGAAGGTTATCATTCTCTTAATAAATCAATTATTTGCTGTACACGGAGGTTCATTTAGGAGACTTTACAATGTGAATTCCAATTGTTCCTTTAACATTTGTCCTAACAGACAAATATGTAGAACACACATAGCATAAACCAATGTATGCTTATACTTAATTTTAAATTTAAAAGAAAGCTATGCAGTGGCAATAAAAAAACTAAATAAAAGTAATTTTCTACCTCTATTTCACACAGTAAGTCAAGAATGGTATTCACACGTTGAATTTGGTATTCCTTATGTGTAATCTTTTAAAAATATATAAGTCATTCAATTACATTTTCGGCACAGGATATTAAAATGTGAGAATAGTAAGATAAATTCAATTTTATTTCTCCTTTAAAATCCTTGCACTTGATTTTTTCTTTCTCACTGAGCATTTTTTGAGCAACTGACTTCCTTTGGAATGTAACTCTTATGTCACATATAGAGTATCTACCATGTCTTCCTACAAAGGGAAAATCAATGAAAATAGCATGAAGAGCCCCAGTAAGCCTGTTTTTGATGAATTATGTCCTTAAAGATATACCCGTATGTGGTTCAAACTGTATTGATCAGTAACAACTGTTTCTGTAATATCAATAATGCACTATTCTCTTGAACTTCCCCTGAAGTGACAGGGTTTAATCGAGAGAGCCCTAAACAATAAATTGACTACCAAGAAGGAGACAGAATAATGAAATTGACTCAAACTTCTAAAATAAATAATAATTCTAAACTTGAGGAAAACATATTGATGTCTCTGTTTGCCCTGCCTTCTTCGGACCTGCATCATTCATAATAAGCTGCTTACCAACAGGATTATTACTTCACCGAGTTTAAGCTCCTATAGAGACCACTGACATTTACTTTTCTATATGCTATTCAATATCGAGAAATTAAAAGTGAATAGAAATCATTTTGAAATGCCATGATCACTATTTTCAAATCTTCTTCTATTATAACATGCAAACTTTGAATAAACTCTCCCTATTAGGTTTAATCCCCTTTTTTGTGTGTGTTTTGTTTGATCACCAATTAAGTTCAAGAGGAACTCAAATACTTTTTTTTTTTTAAGATTTTATTTATTTATTTGATAGACAGAGATTACAAGTATGCAAGAGAGGCAGGCAGGGAGAGAGAGGAAGAAGCAGGCTCCCCACTGAGCAGAGAGCCCGATGTGGAGCTCGATCCCAGGACCCTGAGATCATGACCTAAGCCGAAGGCAGAGGCTTTAACCCACTGAGCCACCCAGGCGCCCGGAACTCAAATACTTTTAAAGTCTTTCTGTAGAGGAAGAATATCGCCGTACTAATGTTATCTATTATTTGGGAAATCATTTGTTTACTAAATGTTCAAATCACAAATAAATTACCCCAGTGCAAGAGATGAGCTGTGGAAAGCTCATATTCCTTCTTTTCAAAATGTCTGCACCAGTCTGTGGGTAGTTCTGAATCAAACTTCTCAATTATTCAGAGAAGTAGTCTTGCAATTAAAATCTTTCAATCTATTCTGTAAACTTAAAAATCCCTAATATATTATTTTTTCAAAATAGTTTCTAAAATATTGTAAACAGGGGCGCATGGGTGGCTCAGTCAGTTAAGCACCTGCCTTTGGCTCAGGTCATGATTTCAAGGTGCTGGGATCCAGCCCCACATTCAGGCTCCTTGCTCAGTGGGGAGTCTGCTTTTCCCTCTCCCTCTGCCCCTCTAACTGCTTGTGCTCACTCTTTTCAATATCTCTCTCAAATAAATAAATAAAACCTTTAAAAAATAAAATATTTTAAACAAAATTTGAACAATGTTTTACACATTTAAAACCCCATTTTAAATCTATAATTTCCATAGCCATATCTATAACCTCCATTTGTCAATATAATCATTTGATAATACAAACTCTCAGGCCAAGTATGACCTATCTGTTCCATCACCTAGCTCCCCCCCCCTCAGCATCTTGCTCATAAGTTTACTATGACAGAAGCTTTGTTTTATCAGCTTAGAATTGTGACTCCTGCTTTGTCCGCCTAAAAATTTTTGAAAGACAATGACAAATTTTGACAAAATTTGTTCTAGCAGTTCTGCTGCATTTTCTAAGACTCCATAAATCATTTGTTCATTCCTTGGTTTTAAACTCTTAACTGCCTTATCTGTGTTATGTCAAGATCAGAACAAATTGGCTAAGAACCTGTAATGAATAGGTTAATGGTCCAAGGCTCTCTAGACAATCCAAGGATAAATTGAGGGTTCATACATCAGTGATCAGAATACTGGCTTTGGCATCTGACAGGATTCAGACTCTAGCTCTGTCACTTAATAGCTGTGCTTTCTACTAAGTCAATCTTTTTTAATATCATTTTTTTCCAAATATGGAAATGGGGACAATAGTTAGTGAATGACGATTAAATGAGATATGCCATAACTAGGGTTTAAAAGATTTTTCAGCAGAGAAATGCTCAGTGAATGCTAGCTACCTCTCTCTTTGTCATCATAATATAGGAACAGTAGTTTAATTACTCATGTTATATCTGATTTCCATTGCTAGGAATGCCTATTCTGTAATGTCTTCCACTTGATTCTCTTGTTAGGGCAACTTGTCACTAATATGAAAAATTAAGTTGAATCTACTACTTTCAGGCTTGTAAGCATTTTTTTCCCATTAACTTTTTAAGAAATTGCAATAAATATATGCTGAAAGACTAAGCTAGTTATACCTCTTTACAGTTGATGCTTTGTTCCATCAGATTAGCACAAATAGCACGGATATGTAAGCAATGGGTATTATTTAATTAATAATAATTTTTTGGAAATGGAAGTTTTGCTCACATGATTGCTTTCCTGTTGGGCATGACACCTTAAAAAGTGATTCATTTAAATAATAACTCAATCATTACACCTTGAAATACTAGGTCTTTTAGATATGTTTTATAACATTTAATCTTTTATAAACCTTTGAAGAATGTTACTCAAACATCTCTCTATCATATTTGAAATACTGCCAGATTAAGACCCTTGCTCAGTGGGCATGATGCGGGGATGGCAGAATGTTCATCATTTCTAAGACTGATTATGATAACTCATAATTTTCTATTCTCCTGGTTAGCAGCACCAGAAAATAGTGCTTAAAATGGATGAGGAAAAGAATCCTCACTTTCCTCACTTAGTTTAGATTAACAGGCCGCTTCCCTCTTGCACCTGCTTTCTATACCTGGTGCTACTTCTAGAAGAAAAATAAATAACACATCTTTTAGTAACCTATCTTAAGTTCCCTTTTGGACCATTTTAGATTAAAACACTGTTCAGCACCTACTTTGATCTAAGTTTGGTTTCAGATGCTGGAGACAGAGGATTTACTACATGAGACTAGCTGTTCAGTATATAGAGTTTGATGAGAGAATACATTTTGGGGGGAAGAAATAGAAATCTGGGGCTTGCATGCGTTTAAGATGAATGTGCTAGTCAGATGTAGAGTAAGGAGTGCCTTTGGGGGTATTTAAAATGAGTAATGTCATGGAGGCAGGAAAGAGCACATTTTAGTCCAAGAAACCTTTTTAAATTATTAAAGCTTAAATATGAGTAAATGGGATGCATGACACATTAATGATAATAATAATAATGCCATTAGTATCTACTTATTAAATACTCTGTGACAAGTAATGTTGGCTGGTTTCATATACATTGATTCCATCAATCTTCACAATCTCACATTTACAATTACTTTAAAGATTTCAGAGAGAGAGAGAGAGAGATAGAGAGAGGCGGGGAGAGATTTGCAAGCAGACTTTGCACTGAGCATGGAGCCCAATGTGGGGTCCAATCCCACAATCCTGAGATCACAACCTGAGCCAAAACTGAGTTGGTTGCTCAACAAATTACACTATCCAGGCACCTTGGCACTTATTATTTTTATTCCCATTTCACACATGATGAATTTGTAGTGCGGAGGTACTAATTAGCATACCTAAAGTAGCAAAATGGCAAGGCCTCATTTCAAACCCAGGATCCTCTGATCACTGTGCCAGAAGGATCTCTAGTGCAATTCTTCTAAGACTTGGAGCATTCCTGTCTTGGCCAAGGGGAGTTGGGGAAGGACCTAACTCTCATAAAATATGGAGGCATCACTACGGGACTAATGGCATAGGTGTTTGGATTGAAGAGTGCTGCATTCTCTCAAACCACATAACACAGGAAGTTACATATGGAATAAAGATAGGATGGTACTATATTTGAAAGATAAGTACTCTGCTCTTTTCTCCACAGCATTTACAGGACATCATTTTCCTTCATTTTCTTGAGGGTAAACTACTCTTGGAGTCTGTGCTTTCGTAGTCATGCTTCCCTTAATCTCTTCTCTCTACTGTCGAGACCTAACCTTCTAGATAAGGGTCTTCATTAATTTAATATTTGGGAACTGGCCCTCCACATCCCAATCCCCATCATTACTAGATGGCATGTCCTGGCCTCTCAGTCTCTTGATATTCACATTTTCAGTGAGCTTTTAATCCTTTCCACCTCAGCCACCCACTCTCAGTGTCACAAAATGGGATACTTCTACCTAAAATCCTATTTTGAAATGTTAACTCAAATATATTCTTCTGTCTCACCACAGACTTCTTTCCCTCTGCACTGCTGCTCGGTTATTTTCACTCAATCTTTTATGTGACTCTATCAGTATGATTATACCTGGTTTTCTGGTCTTTGTTTCATTTCCCATGCTGCTTGGTATCAATGGCAAATTAATTATTCTCTTACCACCATCTTGCAGTCTCATGCTGTTTTGTTCTTTCTACACTACTTGGAAAATTCCATCCTGGATTAATACCACCATGAGTTTTCCTGCTGGAGGGCTAGAGAAAATCATGTAGTCCTCTGAAGAGTCATAGTCACCAACCTCAAAGTCTCAGCAATACTGAGTACTTCCAATGCATTTCTCTAGTTGTTATTCTTTGCCACTCAAAATAATGACTATTTCAAACCCTCCTTACTCTTCTCTACCCCATGATTCTATTGTTGCCCATTATTTTTAATATGATCATCCTTCCTACAGCAAATACTTTAATTTCCCACCATCGAACCAACAAAATCTTTAAGCATTAGCATCCATCCTTTCTTCTCTCTCTTGTGATATAATGTGAAAGATACTCCTTTCCTTTTAAAAAAAAAACATCTTCTACACTGGATTGCTGCACCCCATCTCTGCCAATTTTCTCCAGAATTTTATGTTACCATTAAAAAAAACCAAAAACCAAAAAACTCCTCTGCTCATTTCACATCTTTCCCCTTATGCATTCCTATTGATGTTCTCAATCTCATAGCCAGATTTGAAAAGAATTTTCTGCATTTGTTGCTCTTATTTCTTCCTCTATTGTTCCTACAACCATGTTCTTTCATTTGGATTTTGGGTCACAGCTGTATCGATGCTCTGTTGCTAAGGCAACTTGTGATACTCTTGTTTAATTCAAGGAGATACTTCATAATTCTCATCTTACTGAACTTTTAGCACTTTGTTAAAACACTGTCTTCTTCCCTTGGTTCCTAAAACCATCTCACTTTTGATGTGTTCCTTATTTCTCTATTTCTTCTCGGTCTCCTTTCTCAATTCTTCTTCTCTACCCAATCACTAAAGTTTGGAGAACTTCAGATTCTTTCTGTTCAGGACTTTCTTTTTTACTTCCCTATGATCTATTTACAAACAATCTCATTCTCTATCATGATCTCTATCATTTGTGGCCAGGTAAAAGCCAATCACTCCAAATTGAAATCTATGTCCAGATTTCTGGGTTCCAGAATCACTGATATTTTACCCATTTTATATATGTTGTAACCACTTCAAACCAAACATAACAAACATTAAAAAGCCCATCATGTTTCTCCGGCCAGAAACACATGAATCATTTTGGCTCTTCTCTTCTCATCTCTAACTCATCCAGTGCACTTTCTTCTTTAACCAACTGTGAAATCCATGTGCTTGTCTCCTCTTTTACCAGAAGCTTACACCTTCACCCCTTTTCCTTCCTAAACTGGTGTAAAATCTGCCAAATTATTTTTCCCTTATCTTCTCCTTTCTATGTCTGTTCTTTCCACACATAAATCAGAGTGATGATTTCACTTTTTTTAGGGAGAGCAAGAGGGAGACAATGAGAGAGTGAGTGGGCAGGGGAGGGGCAAGGGGAAAGGGAGAGAGAGAATCTTGAGTAGGTTCCATGTCTAGTGCAGAGCCCGATGCAGGTTCAATTTTGTGACCCTGAGGTCATGACCTGAGCTGAAATCAGGAGTCATGTGCTTAACTACCTGAACTACCCAGGCACCCACAGAGTAATGGTTTTTAAAAATATTTATTTATTTATATGACAGCGATAGAAAGAGCATGCAAGCAGGAGCAGTGGCAGAGGGAAGGTGGAAGCAGGCTCCCCACTGAGCAGGGAGCCTGATATGGGACTCAATCCCAGGATCCTGGGATCATGACCTGAGCCAAAGGCAGATGCTTAACAACTGAGTCACCCAGGCACCCCAGAGTGATGATTTTTAATAGATATCTAACCTTATCACTTTCTTACCTAAGGTTCCCCAATGGTTTCTCATTGTACTTAGAATAAAGACAAATTTCTTAAATAGTGTCTACAAGGTCCTTCATTCATTGTGGCAGTATGATCTCTACTGTCCTCTCTGCTTTCTGTGCTCCAAACACAGCAGACTCCTTTCAGTTCAACATGGGTACCAGGCAGTGCCCTATCTCAGGAATCTTGTACCTGTTCTCTCTGCTGCCTATAGTGTTCTTCCTTACATCGCTACCTTAGGCCTCAAGTCAATTCTAATAGCAAATCCCCAGTGCACCCCACTTCCCTTCTATGACAATGGCAGCTCTGCCTGTTACATGTAAACCAAGATACAATTTTGTGCTTTATTCTGTATATTGCTCAGAAAACCTTGCAATGATAGCACAGTGTAAGTGTGGGTTTCATGATCCCCAACATTTTGCAACAAATTTCTTGGCATGTAAATATTTGTTAACTGGAAGAATGTTGCTTACATTAAACTTCTTTAAAGACTAAAATTACTTTTCTTAAGTGTTTCTTTTGTTGTCATTATTCAGATTAATCATAGCCTATAGCTGAAAATTATTGCAGTGGCAAAGCCAAAGTGAGGTTTTCATTCTCCTTAGTGACACCACATATTATGGAATCATTAGTTCTAGAATAATGCATCCAGGCTTACAAATGAAGATTCAAGAGGTGAACTTTGGTCTTTCCTATTCAAGGATGTTGTCAAAACACAAACAGAAATGTAAATAACAGGAGACTATGAGAAACTGGTGTCATCTGAACAAGTCAGGTCACATTCTGAATGGGAGGCTCAAACTCCCAGATAAGCAAAGCAATTCTGAATTACAACACACCTCTCTTTTTCCCATAGCAAATTCCCATGATCCAGAAGACAATAACATCATTAGGGGGAAAAGGAGCGGATGCTTTTTTCTCCTTGAAATATTTCTGCCTCTAGTAAGCAAGCAGCTGTAGCCCTTCAAGACCTGTTTTATTTCTGCAAGATTACTCTGAAAGTGTTTGCAATGAATATTACTCAGGTAACTAACTTCAAAAATGCTATCAAAAGGAATAGAACCCATTGTATTTATAACCTATAGTACTTATAAAAAATGCACATTTAACTATAAATGATGGTATGGTGATATCATCAGACAGAATATAGGCTATTCAAAACTTTCAAGGGCTTAAAGAATGTCTGTGTTAAATGCCATATATATATTTTTTACCCATTAAAGTAATATCTGTAAGTAAATGAGGATATCAATTAAATATGATAGTTTTCCTACGTATTAATTAGTAGCTCAATGAAAAATGTGACTTAAAAATATGCAGAATGACATAAATGACAGGTTTTTTCATACATTTTAATATAATGTCTTCAACGAAAAATGTACCATCTCACTTTGCTCTGAAAGGAAATTGTTTCTCAATTTTAATTTCTGCAAAACTTAATGATGAGTTCTGTCAATGAAAGAATATAAAGACCTTGACTTTATGGTTAACATACCAAACAAAATGAACCCCTTCATTAATTACATATGTTTTCTAACTTTTAATTCTACTGTTACTGAAATTTAATTTTCCTATAATTTTATCACTCATTTTTATCACCCTTCCTTCTTCAAATAATTAGATTACCCAAATTACTTATCTCCAAAGTAAAATCTATCCCATGTTGACAGACAGGAGTCCCATGTCAGGAAGATTTCTCACAGCGTGTAATTAGTTCAGTTAAACCCACCAGCAATATCGGAAAATGATATATAGCTTATATCCTAACGATAGCAGAAAACTTGCACTGTCTTTATTTGCCAAAGCATCCATGCTCTTAATTTCATGAGGGTATTTTTAGTTTCAAGTAACTCAGGAAAAGGTAATAGGTGACAAAGTCAGAAAGTAAAGTGTAAAAATATGGTGTAGAACTCTAGCTATATATAATACCTAGAAAATGTATAGAAAAGTGCATTTGCATTCCAATAACACCTGTGACATTTAGACGTTCTATAGAATTCCTGCTCTCAATCTTTGCCTGCATCATATGCCAGTATTAGTTCTCTCTGGATAGAGTCAGAGACCATAAAACGGTGGAGTGCTTAGAGGATATATGGAAAAGCAAGGAATAGATTTCTATGCTTTTCTGCTTTGTATAATTCTTGTTCAAAAAGCAGACAATGAAATTATAATTCTGTTTAGAAAAAAACTTGGAAATCCCCAATCAAAATCTTTAACCTTACCAACATCCAAAAAAGGAAAACAAAAAATGCATCTTTATAAAAGTTTTGCTTTATAATATACTCATCAGCAGGCCCAACAGTCTTCTAACACCAAGCATTAGATATTAGATATTAGATTTCATAAGACATATATATATATAAGATATATATATCTTATGAAATAAACTCGCTTTATGTAGATACACAGGATCTGCTCATTAACACAGCAAATATCCTTGATTTCCATTTAACGATCTCACGAGCATACAACAGATTCTCATTCACATATTTCACTACACACTTGTTATAGATTTTTTTTTTGCCGGCAACATTTATCTTTCCTGTTTTATGAACCAAAGCCATTTTATGTTTTCTACCTCTTCTCTATAAAATTCTCATAAATAATTACTGGATTTCAAAGGCTCCTGGCAGCTGGACACTTGATAATAGCTTATTTCTAACTGATGTTGAAAGAAATGCAATGTTGGGATTAAAGACCTACAAAATAGCCCAATGTCTTTCTCTCTGCTTCTGGGTTGGCATGTGTGGCATTGCATGCTTATGCACAATGAAAATGCAAGATGTCAGTTATTTACAGAAGTATGCTGGCTATAGGCAGGGTGCAAAAAAAAAGTATAAAGAGAAAAGGTAGATGTTTGGCAGTTCCTTATAAGTTATGTCTCAGAGAATGACAGGACTGACTAGAAAATCAGAAAACAAGTTTCTCCAGGAGACAGGGCTATCAAAGCCCCTGGCCTCGCAGGTGCACTCACCATTGTCTGTAGTCCCACCAGGAAGCTGTTCCTGACCGTCAGGCTGCTGCAAACTCAGTGCCCAGGCCTCCCGGCTCTGCCTACGTGGAGAATGGCAGCCACCCAGCCTTCTCAGGAAGCGACACTTCTCAGGAAACAGCTCTTGACCTGGAGAGAGAAGGGCATTCCTTAGCCAGAGACCAACAAATCACTATGATCGCACATGCATAATCTACATACACAAAATCAATTTGTATTGGTAGTTCTTAGGTTTCATTTTAATGAGTTTTAAAGGTTGTTGTGGTTGTTTGTTTTGTTTTGTTTTCCTGGAAAAGAGAAATAAATGGTTACAACTGATACAGTCATGCATTTGTAGGTATACAATGTTGGTTTAAGATATACAGAACTCCAAAAGGGTATGGAGGTAGCAGGCTCAACAAGATTCTGGTCCTGATGTTCTAGCTGATGGATTTAATTTTCTTGGGATATTCAAGTTAGACAAGTTAAGCCTGATGTGATCATGTACTGGGTATTTATAGACTGCTCACATATTATAGTACACATTATGGATGCTGGTAGCTGTGGAAATAAATTCAACTTTACGGAAAAATTTACCTTTGTAAAATGATAGATTATTACTTCTAGAAGGATGAAGGAGACAACACTGCTAGGTGTAACTCTTTCACCATTCCTAGGATTTCCTTCCATTTTATGGGCACTCCATTGGTATAGCAGTCCAGGCAACGTCTGCCCTAGGGAAGGTGAAAGGACTTCCTGATCACTGAGCTGAGAAAACATCTGAATTATCTTAACAAGGATGACTCTCATCTCTTTCTCTTGGGAGCTGGCCTCCCCTCAGAAAACACATCTTCTTTACTGTGCTCCTGTACTCAGTGAGCTTATTCAGGAGCAGGTAAGTGTCCAGGATAGAAGGAGTGGGTAGGGATGGTGGCCATGAACAGGAGATCGAAGGGAGGAACAACAGCACTCTCAGGAAGAAAAGCGACCACTGTCTGGAAGGTAGGATGTGCGGAGAAGTGAATCCGAGGCGATATGTGAGAAGACAGACTGCAGGGGGAGAGGCTGGCTCCCGGGAAGCAGCAGAGCCCCAAATCCGAACTTTTAGAAGTCTGCTCCACTGAGGGAAATCCCTCCAGAGGTTAAGCAGAGGAGGAGTCCTCATGGGGACAGTGTGGTCTTAGGACCCACAGGGTCACAGAATGACCGGGGGTGTCTGAGTGTGGCAGAGCTGCCGGCTATCAGAGGGGGGAAGACGGCTGCAGAGAGGGAGCCGAGGAGTGAGCTCTCAGCTCAGGGTTGCCTTAAAAATGATCCGAGGCACAGTTAGGACACTGCTCTTCGAGCAGGGACCCCACAAGTGGCAGATCAGGGAGACTCAACTTCCTCCCTGGGAAGAGTGCTGCAGGAGCGAGCCGCAGGAATCTGCGGGGTTTGGAGACTCCAAATGGGTCCGTGCGCCAGAGACAGAAATGCTCGGTCACAGGCCTGGTGAACACGGGGCACAGCCGGAGACCAGGGAGACGGGAGGGATTGACTGCTTTTCTCTGAGAGTGCACTGAGGAGTAGGGCCCTGAGCCCTTGGCTCCTCCGGGCCAAAACGGGGAGGCTGCCATCTTCATTCCCGTCCTCCAAAGCTCTACGGAAAGCGGTCAGGGAACAAAAGCTCCGAGAGCGAACCCAAGTAGATTACTTAGCCCGGCCCCTGGCAAGGGCGGTGAAATTCCGACTCCGGCAAAGACATTTGAGAATCAGGGCAACGGGCTCCTCCTGCAGAAGATCAGCAAGAACATCCAGCCAAGACCAAGTTTACCGATCAATAAGAACTGCAAAACCTCAGGTATATGGGAATACAGCATATGGGATTCATGACTTTTTCCCCATGGGTATTTAGTCTTTCAAAGCTAAATTTTTAATTTTTTTTCTTATTCTATTTTTTTTTAATTTTCCTCTTTCCTCTTTTAACCTTTTTAAACTATTTTATCTTATCAATAAATTTTTTAAAAATCTTTTTAAATTTTCTTTGTTATAGTCATGATTCTATCCCTTCATTGTATTTAATCTTATTTTTTGAAAACATACAGGTTTTTCTTTCTTTAAAATTCTGGGACACAGTTTCTTCTAACAGATCAAAACACCCTAAATCTAGTGCATAGCTTTGTTCTAGTCTCCAGCCTGATCACATTCATTCGTTTTTTTTCCCCCAACCAATTTCTTATCTTATCAATTCCTTTTTTAGAATCTTTTAAAATGCTCATCTTTACAGTCATATTCCATCCCTTCATTGTGTTTACCCTTATTTTTGTATATATACATTTTTCTTTCTTTAAAATTTGGGATGCAGTTTCTTCTAACAGACCAAAATACACCCAAAATCAAATGTGTGGCTCTGCTCTAGTCACCAATCTACTAAATAGATAGATAGATAGATAGATGATAGATAGATATCGGTATCTATATCTATATCTATATAGATAGATATATAGATATATATATTTTTTTTCCTCCTTTCTTCTACCCCAGTTTCAGGTCTCTTCTGATTTGGTTAGTGTATATTTTTCTGGGGTCATTGCTTACATTTTATTATTTTGTTCTCACATTCATCTATTCTTATTTGGATAAAATGACAAGGTGGAAAACTCATCTCAAAAAAACAAAAACAAACAAACAAAAAAACAAGAGGCAGTACTGATGGCTAGAGACCTAACCAATACAGACATTAGTAAGATGTCAGAGCTAGAGTTCAGAATGATGATTATCAAATTGCTAGCTGGGCTCAAAAAAAGCATGGAAGATACTAGAGAATCCCTTTCTGCAGAAATAAAATCCTTTTCTGGAGAAATAAAAGAACTAAAATCTAATCAAGTTGAAATTTTAAAAAAAGCTATTAATGAGACACAATAAAAAATAGAGGCTCTTATTGCTAGGATAAATGAGGCAGAAGAGAGAATTAGTGATATAGAAGACCAAATGATGGCAAATAAAGAAGCTCAGAAAAGAAGAAGAAAGGGAGAGGGGAGCAGAAGGTATATTAGACCAAATTATAGCAGAAAATTTCCCTAATTTGGTGAAGGAAACAATCATCAAAATCCAGGAGGACAGAGAACCCCTCTCAAAAATCAATAAAAATAAGTCAACACCGTGTCATCTAAAAATAAAATTTACAAGTCTCAGTGACAAAAAGAAAATCTCGAAAGAAGCTCAGGACAAGAGTTCTGTCACATACAATGGTTGAAATATTAGATTGGAAGCAGACCTATCTACAGAGATCTGGCAGGCCAGACCAGAAAGGACTGGCATGATATATTCAGAACACTGAACAAGAAAAATATGTAGCCAAGCATCCAAGTAGATTGTCACTGAAAGTAAAAGGAGAGATACAAGCTTCCAGGACAAACAAAAACTAAAAGAATTTGCAAAGACCAAAGCAGCCTATAAGAAAAATTGAAAGGGGTCCTCTAAGCAAAGAGAGAGCCTCAAAGTAATGGACCAGAAAGGAACAGAGACAATATATAGTGACAGTCATCTTACAGGCATTACAATGGCACTAAATTCATACCTTTCAGTAGTTACCCTGAATGTAAATGGGCTAAATGCCCCCAAAGACACAAGATATCAGAATGGATAAAAACAAAAACAACAAGACCCATCAATATGTTGTCTGCAAGAAACTCATTTTAGATGCAAAGACACCTCCATATTTAAACTAAGGGGGTGGAAAACAATTTTCCATGTTAACAGACATCAAAAGAAAGCTGGGGTAGCAATCCTTTTATCAGATAAATTGGATTTTTAGACAAAGACTATAGTAAGAGATGAGAAAGGACACTCTATCATACTTAAAGGGTCTGTCCAAAAAGAAGATCTAACACTTTTAAATACCTATGCCCCTAACATGGGAGCAGCCAAATTATATAGACCAATTAATAACAAAATAAAAAAAATCAACAATAATACAATAATAGTAGGGAACTTTAACACCCCCCTCACTGAAATGGATAGATCATCTAAGCAAAAGATCAACAAGGAAATAAAGGCTTTAAATAACACACTGGACCAGACGGACATCACAGATATAGTCAGAACATATCACCCCAAATCAACAGAATACACTTTCTTCTCTAGTGCACAAAGAACATTCTCCAGAAGAGATCATATCCTGGGTCATGAATCAGGTCTCAACCAGTATCAAGAGATTGGGATCATTCCCTGTACATTTTCAGACCATGATGCTTTGAAATTAGAACTCAACCATAAGAGGAAAGTTGGAAAGAACTCAAATACATGGAGGCTAAAGAGCATCCTACTAAAGAATGAATGGGTCAACCAGGAAATTAAAGAAGAATTTAAAAAAAGCATTCATGGAAACAAATGAAAATGAAAACACAACTGTTCGAAATCTTTGGGACACAGCAAAGATGGTCCTGAGAGGAAAGTGTATAGCAAAATAAGACTTTCTCAAGAAATAAGAAAGGTCTCAAAATACACACCTAACCCTACACACCTAAAGGAGCTGGAGAAAGAACACCAAAGAAAGCCTAAGCCCAGGAGAAGAAGAGAAATAATAAAGATCAGAGCAGAAATCAATGAATTAGAAACTAAAAGAATAGTAGAAGATATCAAAGAAACTAGGAATTTGTTCTTTGGAAGAATTAATAAGATTGATAAATCCTTGGACAGACTCATCAAAAAGAAAAGAGAAAGGACCCAAACTAATAAAATCATGAATGAAAGAGGGGAGATCACAACCAGCACCAAAGAAGTACAAACAACTATAAGAACACATTATGAGCAATTATATGGCAGCAAATTTGACTATCTGGAAAAAAGGGATGCATTCCTAGAGACATATAAACTACCAAAACTGAACCAGGAAGAAATAGAAAACCTGAACAGACCCATAACCAGTAAGGAGATTGAAACAGTCATCAAAAATCTCCCAACAAACAAGAGCCGAGGACCAGATGGCTTCCCAGGGGAATTATACCAAACATTTAAAGAAGACTTAATACATATTCTCCTGAAACTGTTCCAAAAAATAGAAATGGAAGGAAAACTTCCAAACGTGGTGTATGAGGACAGCATTACCTAGATCCCAAAACCAGAAAAAGACCCCATCAAAAAGGAGAATTACAGACCAGTATCCATGATGATCATGGATGCAAAAATTCTCACCAAAATACTAGCCATCAGAATCCAACAGTACATCAAAAGGATTATTCATTACAACAAAGTGAGATTTATTCCTGGGCTGCAAGGTTGGGTCAACATCCACAAATCATTCCATGTGATACAATACATTAATAAAAGAAAGAACAAGAACCATATGATACTCTCAATAGATGCTGAAAAAGCATTTGACAAAGGACAGCATTCTTTCTTGATCAAAACTCTTCATAGTTTAGAGATAAAGGGTACATACCTCAATGTCATAAAAGCCATCTATGAAAAATCCACAGCGAATATCATTCTCAATGGGGAAATACTGAGAGCAGGAACACGGCAGGGCTGTCCACTATCACCACTGCTATTCAACATAGTACTAGAAGTCCTAGCCTCAGCAATCAGACAATAAAAAGAAATAAAAGGCATCCAAATTGGCAAAGAAGAAGTCAACCTCTCACTCTTTGCAGGTAATATGATACTTTCTGTGGAAAACATAAAAGACTCCACTCTAGAACTATTAGATCTCATAGAGGAATTCAGTAAAGTGTCAGAATATAAAATCAATGCACAGAAATCAGTTGCATTTCTATACAACAACAACAAGACAGAAGGAAGAGAAATTAAAGAGTCAATCTCAATAACAACTGCACCCAAACTGTAAGACACCTAGGAATAAATCTAAACAAAGAAGTAAAGAATCTGTACTCAGAAAACTATAGTAAAGTACTCATGAAAGAAATTGAGAAAGACACAAAGAAATGGAAAAATGTTCCATGCTCATGGATTGGAAGAATAAATATTGTGTAAATGTCTATGCTACCTAAAGCAATCTACACATTTAATGCAATCCCTATCAAAATAACATCATTTTTTTTTCAAAGAAATGGAACAAATAATCCTAAAATTTATATGGAACCAGAAAAGACCCTGAAGAGCCAGAGGAATGTTGAAAAAGGGAACCGAAGTTGGCAGCATCAGAATTCTAGACTTCAAGCTCTAGTACAAAGCTGTAATCATCAAGACAGTAGGGTAATGGCACAAAACAGACACAGATCAATGGAACAGAACAGAGAGCCCAGAAATGGACCCTCAACTCTACAGTCAACTAATCTTCAACAAAGCAGGGAAGAATTTCCAATGGAAGAAAGACAGTCTCTTCAACAAATGGTGGTGTGTAAATTAGACAGCCACATGCAAAAGAATGAAACTGCACCATTTCCTTATACCACACACAAAAATAGACTCAAAATGGATGAAAGACCTCAATGTGAGTTAGGAATCCATCAAAATCCTTGAGGAAAACAGAGGCAGCATCCTGTTCGACCTCAGCCACAGCAAATTCTTCCTAGGAACTTCACCAAAGGCAAAGAAGCAAGGGAAAAAATGAATTATTGGGACTTCATCAAGATAAGAACTTTTGCACTGGAAAAGAAACAGTCAACAAAACCTAAAGATAACTGCCAGAATGGGAGAAGATATTTACAAACGACATATCAAATAAAGGGCTAGTATCCAAAAACTATAAAGAGCTTATCAAACTCAACACCCAAAGTACAAATAATCCAATCAAGAAATGGGCAGAAAACATCAACACATATTCTGGCAAAGAAGACATCCAAGTGGCCAACAGACACATGAAAAATTGCTCAACATTACTCGGCATCAGGGAAATACAAATCAAAACCACAGTGAGATACCACCTCATACCAGTCAGAATGGCTAAAATTAACAAGTCAGGAAACAACAGGTGTTGGCGAGGATGCAGAGGAAGGGGAACCCTCCTACACTCTTGGTGGGAATGCAAGCTGGTACAGCCACTCTGTAAAAACAGTATGGAGGTTCCTCAAAAAAACTGAAAACAGAGCTACCCTACAACCCAGCAAACACACTACTGGGTATTTACCCTAAAAATGCAAATGTAGTGACCCAAAAGGGCACGTCTCCCTGAATGTTTATAGCAGCAATGTCCATAAAGCCAAACTATGGAAAAAAATCTAGATGTCCATCAACAGAGGAATGGATAATAAAGATGTGTTGTATAAATACAATGGAATACTATCCAGCCATTAAGAAAAAAAAAAAAAAAAAAAGAAATCTTGCCATTTGCAACAACATGGACGGAATTAGAGGGTATTATGCTAAGCGAAATAAGTCAATCAGAGAAAGACAATTATATGATCTCTCTGATATGAGGAATTTGAGAGGCAGGGCAGGGAATTGTGGAGGGCAGTGAGGGAAAAAATGAAGCAAGATGGGGCTGGGGAGGGAAACAAACCACATGAGACTCTTAATCTCAAGAAACAAAGTGAGGGTTCCTGGGGGATGGAGAGGGAAAAGATTGGGTGGCTGGATTATGGACGTTGGAGAGAGTATGCGCTATGTTGAGTGCTGTGATATGTGTAAGACTGATGACTCACAGACCTGTACCCCTGGGGCAAATAATATATTATATGTTAATAAAAAAATTTAAAAAGTACCAAAATAGTTTAAGATCATCACAACATATCTTTGAAACAAGGGCGTAAGAACTATAGTATTTAAATGCTATTATCTTCAAAGATCAAACCCAAGAATCTCCCTGCTCCTCCCCCCTCAAAACCTAAGACTCTCCCTGTCCCTCACCCCTCAAAATGCTCTGCTGTGGCATATGGTGTTAACATGTAATAAGAAACCCTAAAGTTGGTATACATCGTTCACCGCCATTGTAGTGGGGAAATCTACACTAGTAAAGAGTTTTCACAAAAAAATGTTCATTGAATATTAGCAATTGCTTATAGCACTAGAGACATTATCCTAAGATATTCCAGGTAGCTAAGTAGAAATCTGAACGATGTATTGCAGCTTGCCCTTTGAAGGACTGGTACGCAAACAATGGGGCCACCAGCCCCACATGTTCAAACAACTCCCAACAGTTGAGGGATCAAACCCTTCATGTGGTTTTTCTCCCGAGCCAGCTTTAGTGGTAGTCATGACTGTGATGGCGGTATGAGCTATGAAGGTGGTGGCTGCAGTGCCCACAGCACTTGACAGCCTCAAGATAGGAAACAGAAACGGGCTTTTCAAAATGTCATAAGATAATAGAGTTTGGTGAACAGCAAGGTACTTCACAGATGAGTGTCTCATAATTACATTTACGGAAGTTTGTTTTCTCTGCTTATCATTGATTGTGTATCCTCCACGAACGAGAAGAACACAACAGCACACAGAGTTTCCGAAAACAAATCTGAAACTCATCAAGCCAAGTAAAATAAAATAGGAAAGTGTCACATTTGTCCAGGGAGGGTGTGGACCTGCTGCTGTCTCAGATGGCTCTAGGCTTCCTAAGGCTACTGGAAGGGTAGAGTTTGGGTCCTTCTTTGTACCAGACAGGCCCAGATCGTCATGAAATGCTGGACTAATCTAGGCCAGAGCGTTTGCAGAAGATACTGGACAAACTAAACAGGCTGAACACTGCTCCAAAGGACAGGAACTTGTAAAAGGATGCCTGATGCGTGCTGGTGAGGAATTCTTTGGAAAAGGAACCACACAGACGTATTAAGCACTTGTTAATTTCTGGGTTTGGGTAGAATTTGGGGTATGCCACTTAGAGAGGCGTTCAGACTAGGAGGAAGGCAGGTTATACCTCAAGATAGTCTTGAAGGAGTTGGAGTGTAACTCTTTACCTGTACCCAAATGATGTCCACATAAATTAGACATCTCTCAACAGTTTATATTTCATAAATGCTTATAGTATGAACATTAGCCAAGTTACTATAAACTCATTAGTTTTTGAGAGTAAGTTATTAAGGTAACAATTATCAACAGATGGTAATATTATATACACCATATAATATAACACACCAAATAATAAAATATATAACATATAACAATATCCATAAATATAGTCAAATATAAATATATAAGATAGGAAAAGATATATATGTTGATAAAAATGTAAACATATTTGTAATAAAACATATGAACCTATATATTTTATAAACTAAATAATTTCATGGATATACATGTTTATCATTGTTTCAGAGAATGCATTTTTTTTGCACTATTTTCCTGGGTAGATATATGTGTGTCTATATGCAGAGCACCCTAATGTGCTTCATTTTCAGAGTGTGCATTCCTGAAATAATTCCTGCCAATAAAATGAGTGTGGCAAACAGGTATTCAAGCTTTCATGTCATCCTTTCAGAATTTGGATGCATCACCAGCATGTAATGGAGATTATAGCTAAATAAATGACTCAATAGTCTACCTTCTAGAAATGGCCATATTTAGCTTTTAGGGTAATGTTAACTTCACTATGGTATTAGTAATCTCATCAACTTTTTGGTTAGGGATGGATAAATAACTAGCTTTTAGTATGTAAATTACCAACAAAAACGTTTTGCAGAAAATGGGTCAGGTTAGAGATGTAAATGAGGCCTAAAATGTCTCATTAGGTTTTGAATTGCTTTTTTTTTTTTCCCTAAGCATTATAAATCTTGCAAGCTTTTGGGGTAATTTTCTTGCTTGAATAAACTAGCAGGGTCTTTTCCAATAATAAATGAACTAAAATACTAATTCTCAAAACTAATTCTGCTTGAAAATATAGAGCAAATTGAATATTGAAGTTTCATTTATTTTAAAGTTACTCATTTTCCCACTAATATTTTTAGATAATACGTTGTACAGAACACATGTAGAGATTTCATCATAATGGACGTATTATTTAGGCATGGAGATGTGTTTTTCAATGGCTCTCATTTAAAATCATCTGTATGTTGGAAGGCTACTGATCAGATCTTGGGACAAATCATTAACTACGGAATGTAAGTTTATCTTTTGTGAAGGAATGTATCCTTGATTTAGCAAAAAGTCTCTGTGGTTCCCTTCTGACAAGTCCTATTTGTAACACTCATTACTAATCCGTATTTCAGAACAAATACTATGCAGAAACGTAATGTTGCTTACGGCGCTGCTCTTGGCCAGCTTACGTAGTTATAGGATCACCGCAGATGCAGAACCCAGGCGCCTTAGATCTTAGGAGACACTCAGAAAACATTGGCATATCACAGAGGAGACTGTCGCGTGCCGTTTCGCACATCCAACTTGTACCACACTGGTCTCTGGTCCACCTACCGCGGATTTGCAACACTCTAAATTGGCCTTGCCTGACAATGTATGGAGTGTTTGCTGGTTATGTTTATCTATCACAGCACTGCCGATGTTTGGGACGGTTTAACATAGCCAGCTCATGACAGGGGGCTGGATTTCTGTCACTCGAAAAGCTGCAGAAGTCACATAGTAAATAAATACGGCAGATCACAGCCATGACCTACACTTAACTAGCTTAAAAATGGAAAAGGGAAAGGGATCAACTCATGGCCATTATTCGATTTGTTTCTGTGTGGGGCCAAGCTAAGGATAAACAAATAGAGTCCATGATTTTAAAAGGACACCAGGACAGCTTTCTTCTTGTAGACAACAACCAATGTCACCGCTTGCCACTACCTAAGAAAATAAACTCTTTCTTATCTGAATTCTCATCCCTTCCCTGTGGTGTACAGTACTTCACCACATTGTATAGAAGGCAAAATTGGAATCCTTAGAGTTTAGCGAATGGCTTGTAGAAGGGACTAGAACCAGGGTTAGAAGTCCTGTCTCCCATCAAGACCATCCTCCTCTTTCTAACTCAATTTTAGCTATCTCATGCCTAAGTTGGTGCCTTGTGTCTCTCCATAGGCTTTCATTTTGCTAACAGAAAGAACCATATTTTATTTTCTTTGACTCACAGCACATACTTTTTAATCTATGCTTAAAAGACCAACTTAATACAAATACCCATGGTTTCAGTACAGTCTGGAAATAAAAGGAGGTTTTTCTGGCTTGTACCTTTATTAATTCACCTAGAAACTCTATCTCTCAAGAAGTTGTGGACATGTACTTTTAGTTTTAGAAACGCCTATTCATTCCCGGGTCATTCCCACTTAGATGAGCTACTTTGAAGACCGCCATTTGAACTCACTATTATTCTATATCCCCCGAGGCTCAGAGTGTCTAAAATGCCTTGCCCAAGGTTGTAACTGGTAGGTGGTAAAGGCCCTAACCATCTCTTTGGACATCTCTTTGCACAGCACCTCTGTATGAACTGTTATAACTGCTATTTTTATCATCTATATAGAAGTAAGACTCTTGTGAAATCTGTCAGATACTTTTTACTTAGTACACAGTCAGTAGAATGTCATAATGATAAATGTAAATTTTAAAATCTTACATGAATAACAAGTTATCAAAATGTTGATGAGTTAGAACAAGAGGAACCATCTACAGGTTGGTACAACTTAAAGTCAATGAGCTGGATCCAGGAAACCTGAAGTTTCTTCATTGTTGGTTTAGTCTCTTATATCCATAAATGACAGATTATAATTTGAAAGTGTAAAACAAGGGTGCCTGTGTGACTCAGTTGGTTAAGCATCCAATTCTTGATTTTGGCTCAAGTCATGATCTCAGGGGCATAAGATTGAGCTCCAAGGTGGGTTCCATGCTGGACCTGGACATGGAGCCTGCTTAAGATTCTCTCTCTCCCTCTGCCCCAATCCCTGTCTCCCTCTCTTTAAAAATAAAAAATAAATTAAAAAAACCATCAATACACATGCCTTTTTAAAAATATTTTATTTATTATTTTACAGACAGAGATCACAAGTAGGCAGAGAATCAGGCAGAGTGAAAGGAGGAAGCAGGCTCCCCGCTGAGCAGAGAGCCTGATGGGGCTCAATCCCAGGACCCTGGGATCATGACCCGAGCCGAAGACAGAGGCTTTAACCCACTGAGCCACCCAGGTGCCCTTATACAAATTCTTTTTATTCATGGATTTCATTTCATTTCTTCCTGTCTCTCCCATCCTGTGATTTTGTGGGAAGTCAATTTTGAGAAAAAAAAAAATTATGAAGTTCAGATGCATCACAGAGGAAAGCATCTTAATGGGAAAATAATAAATGTTATTGAATGAGTGAGTGATGATATGCTAGGCAGCTTAACTATTATAACACAGTGAAATGAACTATGGATTATGTGTGTGTGTGTGTGTGTGTGTGTGTGACCATAGAGTCTATATCCCAGGAGATCACAGAATATATCTGAATCCTTCTCCTCTACATACCCAGTGCCAGGTAGAGTACTGGACCCATGTCCCAATATTCAATGGATATGTGCTGCATTGATAAATGTTCTCTGCTCAAAACCAGCTTATAATCCAGGAAAGTAAGAAACATACAGAATATTTTCTACTCTTTCTTATTTCTGGCCTCAGTTCTTCTCCCCACCCCCCAAGATTTTATTTGATTGATTGATTGATTGATTGATTGATTGATTTAGAAGGGAGGGCATGGGCAGGAGAAGGGGCAGAGGGCAGAAAGAGCGAGAAAATCTCAGGCAGACTCCACACTGAGTGCAGAGCCCAGTGCAGGGTTTGATCTCACGATCTGAGGTCAGGACTTCAGCCAAAATAAAAAATCGAAGGCTTAGCCAGCTGCACCACTCAGGTGCCCCTGGTCTTAGTTCTTAAAAAGGACAAGCAGCCTCTTGTTAATATTTGGGAGGAAGTTTTGTCTTTTCTCTAACTCTTTTATCTATTAGGTACATAGCTAGACCAGCCTCATGTGTTCTCTGGGATGCTGCATGCCGCAGATTCTACTCCTACTGACCAGGGCGGGGCTGTCCTGTGCTGTGAACAGGCCTCACCCTGCCCTATCTGCCCAATGGTAAGCACTGCATCTGCAACTATTGTCAGCCATGGCTCTAAAAGTCTAGATGAGGGAGGAGGGAAAGCAGTAAGTTGCCCAATTTGTACCTCTAGTCTAAGCCCTGTTCTCATATCTAGCATTGCTACTTAAATCTTATTTTCATCCTCATCATCTAATTCCTGTGAGCATTTCTAATTATTTTGCAGGGTGTAGAGCAGATCACAGCTGAGTGATTACCCTTGAGTCAAACCTCAACGGTAGATAGGACATATGCTTAGAGTTACTCCATTTTTCACAAGCCAATTTGATTTGCTGCTCAGTGGGAAAGCTTGTTGTGATTGTTTATTTAATGGCTTTTTCAAATCATCTTTTTTCGACTTTCTGACTATTAATATTTTAGCTGCAATACTGTTTGAGAACTCGAAAAACACTGTGCCTTCAAGGATTTTGAATTCGAGTCCATCTCCTCCTAACCCAAACCCAAGCCCAATGGTACTTTAATTTGAATTACTGGGTCGGATAGTTCTTACCTCTTTGATCGCAGGAAATTGTGATGCCATCATTTCTAGGAGTCAATTCAGTTAGAGAAGGAGAGAAAATGGGAATACCAGTGGACTAGAAGTCAAGGAGATTTAGCTCTGTCTCCTTTGGGTTTATAACCTTGGCCAAGTCATTTAATTTCTGTGAGTGTCAGTTTCCTCATCTATAAAATTAGGATTTTAGTCTAACTGTCTCCAAGGTATCTTCTGGACCTAAGGTTCCATGGCGAAAGCTTCCAGTTGTGGCACAGGAACCTGGAAATCTCTCATTCCTTCAAAGTTTGTGTCAGGAGACATACTAGACTGTATGAAAGGTAGAAGCCTTATGTCAAATAATGCTGTTAATAACTTTTCCACTCCTATAGTGGTCTTTGAAAAGTTATCCCACTTTTCGAGTCACTCATTTTTTTTTTTTGTTTTTGCATGACTATTTTTCAACCAGAACCAACACTAAACCTCACACCAAACAAATACACCATAAGAAGGGATATTTTGACATTAGAGTTTCAGACAAAGATACAGTCACCAATTTGCTCAGCACAACATTTGCTAGTCATAGCATGAATCTGAATCACGCACCGTGTCTGAATGAAGCCAAAATGTTTTGCTTTGCATAGGTCATTTTAGTAAGAGATGAGAAGAGTAGCATTTAAAACTCTTCAGTGTGATACACATATGCTATTCTCAAATATTTCAAGGGACTCTCATATTTTGCCTTTAGTTTTTTCTTCATGGTCTTTCTCTGGACTATAACTTTATTTTGTGTGTGTATGTGTGTGTGTGTGTGTTCTAATACAAGTTAGAATTTAATATTCACAATACACTTAATATAGAAGCACAGATCCCTTAAATAAAAATTGTTCAAATGAAAATCATTTTGTTTAAATCTCACTATTCTATCAAAACTCAACTAATCACTTTGTGGCTATAACTTTATTTGTTAAGTTCAGTTTGGATGCAAGAAATCCATGAGGTCTAAAACAGCTAAAAAATTAGTAAAGGAAATAAAACAATAGTCTTTTTTTTTTTACTTTTTATTTTTATTTATTTTTTTTAAGATTTTTATTTATTTATTTGTTAGAGAGAGAGAAAGAGCACAGGCAGACAGAGGCAGAGGGAGAAGCAGGCTCCCTACCAAGCAAGGAGCCCGATGTGGGACTTGATCCCAGGACGCTGGGATCATGACCTGAGCCGAAGGCAGCTGCTTAACCAACTGAGCCACCCAGGCGTCCTTTTTTTTTACTTTTTAAACACAAATTTTATTTATGTTCAAAACTTTTACTTGAAAAAACTTGTTTTAATTTTCAGCTGATATATATTTATGTATATATATGTACATATATGTGTGTGTGTATTAGTTGTAAACAGCTTTGGGCTGGGATGAAGTATATTATCAATGGGCTCATGCAAATTGAAGGAAATTCTTTTTTATATTATTGTTATTTTTTAACTTAGTGGCAGATTTTCAGGAAGGAGTTAAATTTATAAAGCCGCAAAGCCAGGGATAGGTGTACTCATGTCCCTCTTCTCACCTGAGTAAGGATGTATCATATTTTGAAGATTCCAGTTAAAAGGAGGATCTATTCCTCTCCAGCAGATTGCCAAAACTTCAAAGCTTATAAATTCCTTTGTGGAATCTCCAGCCAGCAAGAGCCAGTGGGGTGTGTGTGTGTGTGTGTGTGTGTGTGTGTGTGTGTGTGTGTGCCCCCATGCACGTGTACACAGAGGTGTGCCCCTGCAGTCCCATGTATGACAATATTTAGGGGTACACTGGGCTTAAGCATGTGCAGAGAGAAAAGAGACCCACATCCCTTTAATGAGCACATAATGAAGAATTAGAGAGCATAAATCTAGCTAGAAAGAGGGAGGCTGATGAAAAGTCCAGCTGCCTTCACCCTTCTCTGCCTTCAAAACTTCTCTCCAAAGGATCTGTGCGCATGACTGTCTTTACCCACGCAGCCGTGGAAGGAGAAAATGGGGGAGAGGCACTTTCCTTTGGGAAATCTGTCCTTCACTCTCAGGCATGAATTTACAACAACAGGTCCAAGGGCCTGTCTTATTAACGGTGAGTGGTTTGGGCCACGATGGTTTCTATCTGAGTACGTACTGGTTCTCTCAGTCTGACCTGTGCACTCCCCTATTTCAAGCACTCTGTGGCGCTGATTCTATCCATTCCCATACTCCCCGTTGATTCGGCTAACCACATCCACACGAACTTTCTCAGGGATGGCTGTCTCAATCTCTAATCAGGTTTCTAGGAAGTGTCTAGTTTCATCACATCTCTTTTACCTGTATCTCTACTTCTGCTACAAAAAGTACATCATCAGTTTTTTTTTTCTTATATAACATAGGGATGCCATTTGTTTATTTCAGATTTCCATATTTATTCTTTTCTTTAAGCATAACTTCCATCAATGCTTTGTTATGATCAGAAGCAATGTGGCAGAGCTGGAAACAGGCAAATACTTGAAGAAATAAAATTTTAAACGATATGTATTTCCCTTTAAGCATGTATGGTACTGGATGGGAGAAAAGTCATCATAGAAGAAGCTTATATTTTCTAAAAATTTTACATGGAAACATACAAATGCCTCGGGAAAACAACTATATATGATAACTTTGAAACAAAATCAGTTGTTTTCTGTGTGAGTACTCTATTTTAAAATAACCAAGCCTCTCCAGTTTAAAAGGCTTGCTATATTTTGTACTTAATGGTTTTTACAAAATATTGTCCTGACCCATTGCCTGCCTCCTTTTTAGTTAAATTTTCGCTGTAATGCAGTTCAAGTGCTTAAATATTACAGCTTAAGTCCACCTCCCCCCAATCCCAGCCCCAGGTCCCACCTGAACGTGAACTCTAATGTCTTATAAGAGGTCAAGGCACTCACAACAAGTATTCCTTGTTGAGACTGCGATGTTGTCTAATGTCCCTGCTCTGAACAGCAAACCTGAAACAAGATATCACATCGATCTAGCCAACACTGGAAGCTGGGCCTTGTGGAAGCAAACAGAATGGAGTCCTAGTCACAACATCCATTCACACTCCTCTTCAGCAAGACGCAGCCCTTCTCTTGTCACTAGCTCTGAAGGCAGTTCACTCGGCTGACACAATTCCCAGCAAAGAGAAAGGGCTGCGGGAGGCAAGCTGATGGCCACTCTCTAAGGACAGGAGAGGAAGAGAAAAGCAAGGAATTTCAAATAAATAATACTGCTCCCTTTCTGCTATAAAGTGCCAAAGATTTCAGCAGGGAATGCAAATCCAGCATGGAAGACCTTTGTTTCCCTCTCTTGTATTTTGACATTTTCCTAGAATCACTTGATAGCACTCATATTAAGCTTCATTTCAGATTCCCATCCAAAGTCAAACTACCAGATGCAGCAGAGTGTGACAAAAGTTACCAAAAAAGAAAAGACTGCAACGAGGGCTCTTATTGGTTTTTCATTCACTGCATCCCAGAAAAGACCAATTAAAACAAAAATAAATAAAGGTCACATGAAAAAGCAACCTCATGCTGAGAAAGTTTTTTTCTGCTACTATGACAATATGGGACAGAATATCTAATTTTTACAAACTCCCCAGCTATTCTTGTAATTAAAGTTATGTTGTGTGTGCTTTTACTTGATCCCAGTAAAGCCGCATGATCTAAAAGAACTCTACTCGTGACTATGAACACTGTTAGCCGCAGATTTAGGGAGAAGGATTTTCACATGAAACAAAGTTGTAACCACAGTGCATTCTGTGCACTTTCAGTAATCGTGTAAATGCAAACTTCTTACACAAATTCTAAATAACATGTTCTGAAAGCATGAAAGTGTGTTTGAAGGATAATGCTAGCAGCGTGAGCTCTATTTTCTAAAGACTGCCTATCAAGGATCTAAGATAAAGAAATAAAATCCAGAAAACAGCACGATAAACCCTGTTTCCTATCTGAGGTTGCATTAGAGTTATAAAAAAAAATTAAAAAAAAAAAGGAAGGAAATTAAATTTCTATTTTCACAGGCAATAATGTGTTGTACAATTTGCAATTAAAAATAAATTAGGCACAAAATCTGCAACAGATTGTTTTTAAACTTTCATTAAACCTCTTGAGTTATGCTGCTTGATGCAACATGTTAACAGAAATGCTAGGGTTGAAATGAGTTTCTGGCATATGAAATAAAATTATGCCTTCAATCTACAAAAATTTAATTTACAGCTTAGCTGATTGGATGTAGCATTTTAACACCATTTTGGAGGTTTAAGAACAGCAAGTGCCATAATCCTCTGAGTATTTTGATCACTAGCACACAATCATGTAACATACTTTGTGTTCAAGGGGAACCTTTATCCAGGATGTGAAGCTGGTGCTGAATTATAATCACATTCAAAAAGATTGCAAGCCTGTGGGTATTAAGCTTTGCACTCTCAAGCTTAGCTAAGAAGATTTAAGCAACCTACTCTGGGACCATACAGTTGATCTGATAAGAGTATTCTGAGACCTTGAAGTTTATTTTTATCAGAAGTTTTGCATTCAAGGTCTCAAACATTAGACCTTTTTAGTGCTAATCAAAAGAGTTTCCTTACATGCTCCAGCAATGACACTTACAAGCAGATGGAATTCACGAGTGGGAGAGAAGTACAGACCCAATAGTTTACCCCTCAATAAAAGAAAATCTTGAAGGTCTAATAATGACTTCTGATATCTTACATGTTATTCCAGATTTCTTTGCTGTATTTGTCTCAAAAAGATTTGTCAGATATTTTTGCTATTCCATTTAAATAACATAACTTATGTTATTTAAATGACAGATGCCATCTGTATCATAAAGCAGTCAACTATTTTGCTGAACTTTTTTTGTTCAGATGAGTCAGTGACTTATTTATGGAGCAGGTGTTGCTCACATTCAGGCTCTAATATCAGATACAAAGATAAAATAGAGAAAGAATTCAGAATTTATTTTCACACACTCTTTCATAGAATAGTTATGGAACATTTGTAAATTAAAACATGGCTGAAGAATCACATGAAATAATCATACTTAAGTTTCCCTCCACTGTGGATATGAGAAAATAAAGATACAGACAATTGAGGGTCTCCAAGATATTTAGACCAAGAATCTTTTTTTTTTAAGAGTTTTTATTATTTGATAGACAGAGATCACAAGTAGGCAGAGAGGCAGAGAGAGAGAGGAGGAAGCAGGCTGTCCGCAGAGCAGAGAGCCCAATGTGGGGCTGGATCCCATGACCCTGGGATCATGACCTGAGCCAAAGGCAACAGCTTAACCCACTGAGCCACCCAGGTGCCCCTAGACCAAGAATCTTGAAGCTAACATCAGGTGTCCTTTCTTTGCTCTTTTGTAATCAGTAACTTTTGAAAAGCTGTTACTCTTACGTTCGTGTCATTTTTATTGAAAATGATAAATGACTACAATAGTTTCACAATCGTCTATATCTTTTTACTTATCATTTCTGTTTTTTTAAACAACAAAAAAAACCCCACACAGATATAATTTAAACTGTAATATTTTGATAAGGATGCAAAAGATAATTTTTTTGTCTTTCAAATAAAATGAAGATTAAAAAGGAGTTTCCTACACATATGTTTAACAAAAAAACAGCAGAAAAGACACAACTTCTCTTATTCACAATCACTGAAACTTAGCTACCCTGCTTAGGTCTATTTTGGCTTTTTTCTTCAGTGAAACCATATGGCACAGCTGTAGTACCCATACTTGGTATCCTCAGCTGCCTAAACAGGAAAATGGGCGGAGTCCGGTCAGAATAAAGAGGAGGCAGGGGTTAGGCTTAGACTGGATCATCTGGGAAAAGATGCCAGAGAGGTGAATGAAGGATGAATGTGGTTTGCAGGTGACCTGGCATGACCCAGACAATCCTGAGTCTGAATCCAAGAGCCATGTGAACGGGTCAGGCCAGCTGGTTGACCCAATAGAGATCTATCTACGGGGGGAATGAAGACTCACGTAGATATAGAGGTCTGAGTCAAGAAAGATGAAAAGTCAAAGACTCAATTTAGAGTTTAGGATTCAAATGGGACCTGAAACAAGAAATAGGAATATAGATGTCTCACAAGATTGGGAAGATTGTCAGAATCCTGAGCAAGAGGATGGCCTACCCAGTGGCATTACCTGCACACACATAACTGCAGGTCCCAGGGGCAGCATGCTCTACATGCCAGCTTCTAGAGTCTTTAAGGTGTTGTTAATGCTAGAATCATCCCACTTTCACCATCAGTCCCATCACCAAGTAGTGTAACCTTCTTCTGGTGTCTGTGATTCCTAAATATCTAATTCCTCATGGGTGGCCTCAGCTTTAAATGGATAAACCTGGAGGCTATGAAGGTCTTCATGATCAGTTCAAGGATGAGGGCCAAAGACCTGTGCTGACAATGAACCCAATGGCTGGGTTAGGGCCTGGCTGAACAAAGTAATGAAGGACACTTAAGGGGCACCTGGGTGGCTCAGTGGGTTAAAGCCTCTGCTTTCGGCTCAGGTCATGATCCCAGGGTCCTGGGATAGAGTCCCGCATCGGGCTCTCTGCTCAACCGGGAGTCTGCTTCCACCTCTCTGCCTGCCTCTCTGCCTATTTGTGATCTCTGTCTGTCAAATAAATAAATAAAATAAAGGACACTTAATCTTGTAGTGCTCTTTTAAGTCCTTATCATGTTTGATCTCTCTAAATTACCTGACATCACTGATTATTCTCTTATCTTTCAACCTATCCCCTTTCTTGTCTCCCAGCACTTAGCTCTCTGCTCATTCTTCTACCCTCAGATTTTTAATTTTTATTGTCTTATTCTGGCTTCTCAAAATAATTTTTATTTATGTAATTATTAAGGCACTTCACAATTCTGTTCTTGGTTCTTCGACATTCTCGTGCAAATTACTCTTTCTGTATTTTATCCAGTGGCTTTATGTCAATTACCCATGATGATTCTCAATCACTAACCTCAGGTATTAGCTCTCTCCCAAGATCCAGAGCTTCATTTCAGTGGTCAATTGCACATATCAACTCTGGCCACTTTCAGGAAATTTAAAGCTAAAATGTTATAAATTGGCCTCTTTCTCTTGCTTTCCATTCCTCACTCATTCATGCTTGACCTTACTCTATCCTGTATAGTCTCCATCTTGGTTAAATTATCTGCCTAAAGTAGGTGTGTTATTGTCATTTCAAATCTTCTCTCACTCTCACTCCCAACACCCATCGTATAAAGCCTTGAATTCGATTCAACCTCAAAATGTGTCTTCGGTCTGTCATTGCTTCTCTTGTGACTCAGTCACCTGCTTTAGTCCAACCCACCATCTTCCCATCAGACTGTTGCAATAACTCCACCTTCTCAGTGACTCTCAAAATTTGGTTCCAGGATGAGAGGTATCACTATCACATTTGTTAGAAATTAAAAAAAAAAAAAAATCCCAGGACCCATCCCAGACCTGAAGAAACTCCAGGTGTGGAAATCAGCCACTGCATTTTGAACAAGTCCTCCAAGAGATTCTGATGAAAGCTAAGTTTGAGTTGATTTCTTTTCTTCTGGCCAGTGGTTCCTTGTATAAGAAACCTAACTGTGTCATTCCTCCTGTGCACAGACCCCCTGGTTACCTAGAACATTAGGCCAGTATCTTCAGCAAAGTTTATGTGGTGGTCAGTAGTTCTGTTCACCAATATTTTCAGTTTTCCTTCGGGCATATAGAAGAGATGCACTTTCCTGTCCTCTGAAGTTATCTGGGCCCATGTGCTTGCTCGGGCTAATGAAAGGTAAAAGTAAAAGGTGTTTCACTTTTAGCGAGTGTCGTTAAATAACCACTGCATGATTTACTATGTGTCTTGTGTCTATATCATAGATCTGGCAGCATTCAGACGGTGAAGGGTCTGTTAGCCCGGGCCCTTGAAGGAGGAAGAGGAGAGGCAGAGAGCTGAGCTGACCATAATCACCACATAGTAGGAGTAAGCAGTGAGTCCTTGCTTTTTTAAGTTACTGAGATGTGGGGCTATGGTTACTATAGCATCATCTAGCCTATTGTGAATGATTCCGTTTACCTTCTCAATCTTGGCTCCATTCGGTAATTATTCTTCCCCATTCCTATACCCCATGTACAGATAATAATCAATTCACCATTGGGTAAACCTGCCAAGCTTTTTAATGACACCACATCCTTGTAGATCATATTCTTTGTCCCTGGAAGATTTAACACATTTGCACCCAGAATATTCCAAATCATTCTTTGATTTCAACTCAAATGTTCATTCTTCTGGTTATCTTCTCCAGAGTTCCCAGGACAAAATTAATTACTCCACCCTCTGTGCTATCATAGTAATCTTCTATGCCTCTGATATATTTCATATGATAATTTACAGTAATTTAATTGTCCAAACTTTTTGTCTGCTCACTAAATAGCAATTTCCTCAAAGACTGGGACTCTGATTTATTAATTTCTACTTCACCAGGGGAATTATTCTTTTTAAAACTCTTATCAGACCTCTTAGGTATTTTTCTAGAAGGTAGCCTAAATCTTCTATAGCTAACACTGTTTGATATGTGTATGTAATACTAAGTAGCTCGATAAACTTTTTCTTATATTCTTTACTATCTGCTTGGTTGTTTTACCAATGTCATGTTGGGTTAAGATCTTTAGGAAGGAGTCTGCAATAATTCCCACATCCTTTGCTTAAGTGGTAACAATATCTTGGTACAATTAACCCCTTGAATATTGAAACTACAAATTTATATAGCAGAAGTGACAGCTTTATGGGAGAACTCGTCATGCTAAAATTATAGTTTTTATCTCTTTCACCTGAATGCATTATCTTATTGTGACCATAGCATCATTCATCTGCCACTTTCTGCCCACTACACAATTTTGTGTCATTGCCACAGATTTTTGTCAAGGGTTTCCTTACACTTAATTCTCTTTGCTTTTTCTCATGAGACATCCTTGCCCTTGAAGTGTGCAAATGCCCAGAAGGCAGCCAACCATGGAGATGACCAGCAGCCTGAGTAGGGGTTGACAGAACTCAGTTCACCACAATGTTCCATTTTGGACCAGTGGAATGAATCAGATTTTGTATTGCGGGAAGTTTCTACTTAAGAGACGGAGAACCAAAGAGTTATTTAACATGATTAACACATGAAAGTAGAGACAGAGTAGCCTGTTCACTGCAAAGGTGGAGTCCTGGAATCAGGCACAGAACCTTGGCAGGGAGGGAGAGAAGCCAGCCAGACTTGTTGTATCCTGATCAGTGCTCGGAGTTCTGCTAGACCCAGCAACTAACTGAGTCATATTCCTCATGAGGCATTCAAAACACCTAAACTTGGCCTTGTAAGACTGTATTGGCCAAAAAAGATTCTTGAAACAAAAAACAAACAACATCAACAAGAAAAGCTTAAAAATTCAGATGTGAAACTGATAAAATATATTTGAAACATCACAAGAGCTGATAAATTTGGTTTTTGTAACATTTTCATGCACTGTAGAAACAATTTGTACATCAGATTTTCTTACTTTTTAATGATTTCTTTTTTCTGATGCTTGCTCATCACCAAGGAAATATAACCAATGGTATATTAGTGACTCAGGTCCAAATTATTTCAATAGCAGAATTGTAGTAGTACCTTTAATTTTTGTCAAAGTATTTATTTACTATGAATTTTGATACCTTTTAATGACTTTTCCGTGATGTGGAATATGACCACCAAGAGATCACAGGGCATTGCAAATTCATAAGAGTCTTATGTTCCTATAAGGTACCTTTGCACCCAATCTATTAACTGAAATGAACCTCATTTTCCCTTAGGTCCCTTGCATCATAAGAGCCTAATAGATTTACTATAAGCCAAGTGCTTTGCTACCACATGTAAGCCATTTTATTAGCTCAAGAGAGTCAAATTGGTTTCATAAATGAACATATAAAACCCTCCTAACCCCTTACACTTAACATCAAAAAGCTAGGATGTAGCAGAACCAGATTCAAGGCCAAGTCGTTCAGACTGCAAAGTCTTCTCTACACTTGACCATGTTGCCTCTTTAACTGTATCCCATGATCACCAAACCCTTTCTTCTTTTTTAAAAACTAATCAATTAATTATTTTTTTAAAGTAATCTCTACTCCCAACAGGGGCTTGAACTCATCACGCTGAGATCAAGAATCACACACTCCACAGACTGAGCCAGCCAGCCAGGTGTCCTGTTACCAATCTCTTTTTATCTTTGTTTTCTTTCCTTATTTTCTTTCATTTATCAAACAATGAAAAAAACGTTACCCTCCCTCCCACTCAAAAGTAAGTTCCTCTACAAACTCATGTACAGCTACATCTCCAAAACCTTGAATTTCAGAATTAGTGTCAGACTCAGAGACACTGAGAGAAGGCTGGAGCTGACGGAATGGCAGTGGTCACCAGAGCAGCCCAAGGATTCAAGGTAAGGACTTTCTTGTGATTGCAGGGCCTAAACCAAACGCACAGTGCTCCATAGTCCCCGCTCTGTCCTCACTCTAAAATTTCACCAAAATAACACCCTGATATACAAGTAACTGAATTAAAGTAAATGACAAGGCTTGGTTTTAAAAGGAAAGACAGTTTAGAAGAGAAATGCAGACCAAGGATGTGGATAGGATGTGGATAGAAGAGCTGGCAACCCTTTTGTCTTAGTGACAGTTTGGAAAGGATAGAAGGCGGTGAGCTGATCATGTGTGTGAGTCTCCAATCCTTTCCTCACTGACCTGGCTCCTCACCACATACAGGACCAGAGAATGTAAGTCTGCTGAGGTCGGACACTGGGAAAAGCAATGAAGAAGATGGAGGGATCAGGGCCTCTGGGCAGCCCAGATGAGGACCACAGGCCAACACTCAAAATCAGAATCATGGTCACTTAACAAAGACAGAATCTTAAAAGAATTAGAAAACATCATGTCAGAAAGGCTAGCTCAGAGCTGGAATCCGCAAAGAAAAGTCAGAACAGTCATCAATGACCCAACCAGATAGGGAAAATAATCAACTCACCAACCAGCCTACGTGGATAACAGAAATGGGCCATTGCAGCAGACAGAGCTTTGACCCTGAACCAGACTGCTTCTGCAGCCACAGAACTTTTACAGATTTATAATGGAAAACCCTAAATGACCTAGTTGTCTACTAAGGACATTCAAAGAGGCTCCTTAACCTATGTTGCACCTGAAAACCATTTCCTTGTAGAAGTCTAGATCTCACCCCAGAAAAACTAAATCATAACCTAGGTGAGATAGGGAAGGGGGGTGGTGGGACTATTTAAAGAATATCCCTGATTAGTTTTCATTTTTATCTGGGAATGAGAACCACTAGGATAGAAGGTCCGTGGGAGCATGAGGTTGAAGCTGAGATTATGGCAAACAGGGAAGAGACAACAGTTTCCGATAAGTATGTTCCCTTTATTCATGCAATCTTAGATTATAAAATCTAAGATCACAGAAACTCTGAAGGAGTGCTCCTGGGTGGCTCAGTCAGTTAAACATCTGCCTTCAGCTCAGGTCATGCTCCCAGGGTCCTGGGATCCAGTCCCGCATTGTGCTCCCTGCTCAGCGGGGAGCCTGCTTCTCCCTCTGGCTGCTGATCCCCCTACTGTGCTCTTCTCTCTCTCTCTCTCAAATTAATAAATAAAATCTTAAAAAAGAAAGAAACTGTAGGAATAGTGATACCATCTATATACCAGACTTTTATTCCCATGAGGTTACAAATCATGCTTTTTGTTCTCCCCATGCTAATTTTTTTAGTAATCAGCACATTGCCTGATTCATAGTAGATGCTCACAAAATACTATGGAATGGGTCAATAGCTTCCAACTGTGCAATGAGACTTGTACATCAGGCTGACTAATTTTAATTAAAATCTACTATGTAAGGGTGCCTGAGAGGCTCAGTGGGTTAAAGCCTCTGCCATCGGCTCAGGTCATGATCTCAGAGTCCTGGGATCAAGACCCGCATTGGGCTCTCAGCTCAGCAGGGGGCCTGCTTCCTCCTCTCTCTCTCTCTCTCTGCCTGCCTCTCTGCCTACTTGTGATCTCTGTCAAATAAATAAAAATTTAAAAAAATCTTTAAAAAATAAAATATACCATATATTTTTGATACATGCACTAGGATTGCATGTAAGCTTCCAGGAATCACTTAAGACAGTCTGAAGAGAATTGTGGAAAGAGCACCAACTCCTCAAAGTTAGGGTTGAAATCACAGTTTTGTCTCTTACCAACTAGGTGACACTGAACAATATATTCAACCCCCGACTTCGTTTTCTGATGTATAAAATCAAGTCATAATGTCAACTTCGCAGAGCTGTTAGGAGGATTAAAATAAGTATGTAAAGTGTTTAGAGCAGCACTCGGTGATCAACAAACCATAACCAGTATTGTTAATAATAAATGGCATTTTGCCCAACAGCACTATACATGGCAGTTCCATTTTTATCAGGCAAGAGGTTGACATGGATCAGATGCTAACAAATTGATGAAGTTCTAAACTACAGCAGTGGGAGCCCACTGCTGGGCATACTGTCACTTTTAAAATATATTTGAACAGAAGAAAAGGATGAAATACTCTTTTTTCCAGCTTTACCAAAGTATAATTGACAAATAAAGTTATAAGAATGTTAAGGCTGTGTAGCAGGGATTTGATGTATGTATGTATTTTGAAAGCATTCCCCTCCAGCTACCTTGTTAATTAACGAGCCCATCACCTTACTTACTAATTTATGGCAAGAGGGAGTGAATGATTCCTGGATGTTGAGGCACAGATATTATCTACCGTCACTGCTACGAGTATGTAGGCAAACATTCTAAATAAGGAATGAGGCAGTTGTATGTAATATCCAGAGAACTTAGACATGTCCTGAATTTGGAAGGTTGCTTAAGAGCTCTGGGAGACAGAAAACATTACACAGTTCTGTTTGAAAAATTGGAGCCAGGCCATTTACAGAAGTGGACTTGTTCACATTTCTGAAGCTTTGTAAGTGACCTAAGTATCATAAAAAATGATAATAAGGAATTAGATATATATTTTAAGAATTGTTTTCCCTCCCACATGCCTTAGTTAGTAAAACAAAGATTATGCTTAGTACTTAAGGATAATTTAAGAAGTAACTAAATCTACTTCTTGGGCAAGAACTACATCTTAAAGATAGCAAAGCATTTATGGGGATCTTAGACACAACTTAAATCTTTCAGCACTGAGCCATAATTTCTGGATTTAATGTCGTAATCTAAATTTTCATAAGAATATACATGTAGAGTCTGCTCTTAAGGAGTGGTATTCCAGAAAGCAGCAGGAAAAAAAGTAATTTCAGGGGCCAAGTCGCCGATCATTGGACTGTTCAAGTCCATTTTACACATCAGTTAGTGACAACCTGATTAATGATATGCTCACATGTAAAACAAGCCCAAGCCTCCCCAGTTAGCTTTGCCAGCTGAAATGAGGATAAGGAAAAAGAAGGCAGAGGGAGAGAGGTGTGTTTGTGTTCTGGGGGGAGCAGTCTCTCTGCTGTGATGCTAGTCTTTTTCTCTCTCCACATTTATGAGGATTGATTAGAGTTAGATCAGACCCAATATACTACATCAGGGCAGTTCCATGAGAAAGAGAAGTCGGCCAGTGAAATTAACCTGAGGAAGGACGGGGCATCTTGGCTGGAAAAATGAAGGTATCTGGCATGAGAAGAAATACAGCAAAAGGAAACTAAAGTGACTTTAGGGGGTTGACGGTACAATGTGTACACTCCCACCTTTTTCATAATGAAAGGTTAGAGAAAAAAAAACATAAATATAAGCCTAGGAATGGTAAATTTATTATATTTCTGAATGTTAGATATTATTTTCACAAAATTATTTTATTTTCACAAAACTAAATTATTCTTATTTTCCTATGATCAACAAAATAACCTACAGAAGTATTTACAATAGTTGTAAGTAAAAAATACATATAATTTTTCTATTACCTATAAAATACCAAGACACTTATACAAATATATGTCTGTATATAAATTTATGTATACATACACACACACACTCTATTATAAACAAAAGAACAAGGAAAAAATCCTAGAATATAGAAAAACAATTTCTCTCTCAGATAACGGAATTATGGGTGCCATTCACTTTTTTACTCTGATAAATATCTAAGAGCAAGGGTATGGGAGTTCTGTGGATTTAGGTTCAAATCCCCAGCTCCACGATTTTCTAGCTGCGTGACCTTGGGAAAGATACCAAACCTTGCTGAATCTCATCTTTTCCTTATTTATAAAATGAGAAACAACCTCTGTAGACAGAAGGATTATTTTGGAAGTGACCTAAGATCATGTGTGTAAAGTACTTTGACAGAATCTGGCACAGAATGAGTGCTCTTTCAATGTTAATTGGTATTATTATTCATCCCAGAGAAAATCTGAATCACAATTAGAAATTTTAAAAGTCTCTTGAAAATAAAATTAATGACCTCATGAACAAGGGAATAAGAGCACCCTATGGGAAGGAGCCCAGTGTAGTACTGGGAAGTTTTACCAGGCAGAATTCAGAAAAGGGAAAGGAGTTACGTTGACCCCTGGGGAGAAAGCAGATACCTTTGCACCATTTTTTTACCCTTAAAAATCCAGGCACCTACTGAGTAGATATCTGGTACCAGGGAACAAGGGAAGACAAAACAAACAAAGAAGTTTAAGCAAAAGACCCAGATTTGGGTTACTCTCAGGCCAGAGACACACAATGGCCTTCTGAGGAATCAGAGTTAGCCCACATGACACTTTACTACATAGCAAAGCTGTATATAGTTTATCTCAATTTATGCCAATATCGTTGCTTATTCTATGATAATTCTTTTGTTTCCAGAGTCCCCAAACTAGGAGCCCCTTTCTAGTCTGTCACAGGGTGTAATTCCTAAGTCTGTTTCAGTACCCTGCGTCATTACAGGTGATGATAAAATTCACAGTCCAGACAAAGATGTTCCACTAACCGCATTCTGACTCCCTTCCACCGGAACAGAATGGGTTAAAAGTGCATTGTTTTCGTAAGGAAAAGTCTAGACTACTTTCTCTTCATCTCCGCTTAACAGGTAAGGATGCCCCCCAGAAGTGAAACCCGAAGTGGAATGCTTCAGTTACATGAAGACCTCAAAGTGGTGAACTAACATACCTCAAATGAGCAATCTAAGAATCTTGACAACGGCTTTTTTGAACCTTCATAACCAAAAGCAGCTCCCTTGAAGTCTCAACATCAAAGATCAAGTTTAGACTGGTCAGATATTTATAAAATATTTTTCCTGGGGGAGTTTCCTTTCATAGATGTTCAGGAGATAGATTCCTGCTCTGATGGGAGTGAATACGGAAAACAGTACATTAATTCAAGGTTATGAAGTGAACATATTCTTTAACCTCCAAGCAATATGTTAGAGGTTTTGCACATTTTCCTTGGAACTTTAGTTAAAACAAATAAATATTACCTTTAGCGAAGAGTAGTCAACTATGAAATATACACAGTAATTTTATAACGATTCTTTCGGGATTTTTTTTCTGCTTAGATGGGAGGGGAATAGAAAAAAATAAAATTTAGCAAAATGATGATACCCTGATGCAGACGTTATAGTCTCCCAAAACAATCCAGAAATTGCTCTGATACCACTTTTCCTTTTATTAACATAAACAGGTAATAAGCACCTAAATTCCTTTTTCCTTCATCCACACTGTTTTCATCCACCTACAGTGAAATTGTGACAGCAAAGGAGATTTAATTAGTGACTTAACCCTTAACCCTGGGATGAACCCTAAATTCCTTAACCCTTCATTCATTCATCAGTGTGTTATAAACATAATGAAGGCCTACCCTGAGCTGAACAATAGCAAAACGAAGGCACAGGATGGAAAACAGAAGCTTTCATCTCAAGGCTTTGTATGGATTGAGAATACAGATAAAGTACAATAAAATCAACAGTTGACTAATGATTTAGACAGCATCAGGACAGACTCAGGAATAACCAGGATGATTCTCTGCCACATGGAGGATGCCAGAGTGCCTGTGAGAGAGCAGGAGATGCTTCTCACAAGAGGACTTTGTGAATTAAATATTCTAACAAGTTAAGTAGAAGCAATTCTGTTTCCAGATGGAGAATTAACCACAGGCATTTATAACCGAAATAAGAAGAAAGTTGACTTTTTGTCGTCACATTCACAAACGTAGATGAATAGAGATATTGGTAACTATCTTAGCAGACCTGGAAGGCTAGACCTATGTCAGGTGTGAGAAAGCTTACAAGCAGCCTAATTTGTACCAGAGTCGTCCAAAAGGCGAAGGTATTGGTTGCACCAAGTACCCTTGGAGTTTGTATGTGGAGGGTTGCTTGAAGAAGCCATGAGACCTGCAGACCCTCTCTCATAACCAGGTAGTTACTTGTCATCCCATAGGCGTGTAGGTTTAATCTCTGGACGTGGTAAAACAGAGAAATTCTAGACTGAGGACCCTGGGATGACTGAAGATCAAGATCATGTATTAGAAGTAAATATTTATATGCTGAAGTTTGAGATTCCTAACTTTTTTTTTTTTAATTTTATTTATTTATTAGTTAGAGAGAGAGAGAGTACAAGCACAGGCAGACAGAGAGCACAGGCAGAGGCAGAGGGAGAAGCAGGCTCCCTGCCGAGCAAGGAGCCCGATGTGGGACTCCATCCCAGGATGCTGGGATCATGACCTGAGCCGAAGGCAGCTGCTTAACCAACTGAGCCACCCAGGCGTCCCCAGATTCCTAACTTTTTAACCCACCTGACTTAGAATACTCTCAGCCAGACAAAAATTCACTAAAAAACCCTTCTTCGGGGAATCGGTCAGCCCCGGCAAAAAAATAAAAAATAAAAACAAATAAACACACACACACACACACACATATACAAACAAACAAATAAACAAACAAACAAAAAGCAGAACCAAAAACAAAACAAACAAAGAAAGAAACAAAAAACCTGCTGAGTTTGTGGGCTCCCCAGTGAAATGGCCCAGTCTGTCAAACTTTGGTGAAAATTCCAGCTAAACCAGCAAAATGCACAGAGCCATGTGAATGGGTCAGGCCAGTGCTTTGAATTTTAGTCATCCTGACAGGATGACCTGTAGTGATATATCAAGATACAAGCTTTAACTTGTAATCTTCTAATGACATATGAAACTGAGCATATTTTTATATGCTTTTTGACATCTTTATATCTTCTTTAATGAGGGGTCTTTTCAGAAGTTTTGCCCATTTTTAAATTGCATTGTTCCCTAATTTTTTTCAAAGATTTTATTTATTTATTTGACAGAGAGATTACAAGTAGGCAGAGAGGCAGGCAGAGAGAGAGGAGGAAGCAGGCTCCCCTCTGAGCAGAGAGCCGGATGCTGGGCTTGATCCCAGGACCCTGAGACCAGTCTAAGGCAGAGGCTTTAACCCACTGAGCCATCCAGTGGGTTAAAGCCATCCAGGCGCCCGAGTTGTTCCCTTACTGTTGAGTTTAAGAGGTTTTATTTTGTTTTTTTTAATCAGATGTGTAATTTATAACTAATTCTGCCCAGACTAGAACTTGTGTTTTCATTCCTTTAATAGTTTCCTTTCACAGGGCAGAATATTTTAACTAAGTTCACTAAAATTTTTAAAACTTGGGTTAATTATTAATTTGTAAGGAAAACCAAATTAGTAAGAAAGACTTATCATAATAAAGCTTTGCTGTCCATAGTGTTTATAGAGTCTACTCAATGTAAACAATGAATACTTATTTAACCTAGATTATCAGGTAAACCTATTAAGAGGCCTGGGGGTAGGCAGGAATGTTTATGCTTCCATGTGGTATTGTGCCTATGAAGAAAGCTAAATGATCCTCTTCCATTTTGGGGAATGAAGATATGATGTAGAAAATCTAAAAATCAAAATAAAAACATTACAGTCATATGATTAAGAGTTTCAGGCACATCCCGTTAAGAATCCACTGCAAACATTGAAAATGCTTGCCTGTAGGGAATAGGATATTGAGAAAGTGAAGGATTGGGAGAAACAAATTAAACATATCAAGAACATACTAAAAAGAAAAGAAAAAAAAACATGCTTTTTAAGATTAAAAGTTGGCAAGCTTTGTAGAAGAAGGTTCTCCTTTATATATATATAAAATTTATTGTAAATAAAACTAAATGTACAAAATAGAGATGGATATCTGTCAATTAAAGAAGAGAGGAAAAGATGGTGTTCCTTATAGGTTGATTCGCATATGAATGAACAAGTGGAGATGAAATAGCTTTTATCCTTTCAAATATGTATAGTTCGGTATGCCCAGAAGAAAGATGGCTGTCTTAGTTTGGGGGTTTTTTCCCTAAGCAAACCCTGAGACAACAATTTGAGTCCCAGTGGTTTATTTGGGAAATGGTGAGAACCCTGGTAAGGAAGTGGGGAAATGATACACGAAAGTAAATGAAGCTTGCCAATAAATGGATTCTAGTACATCAGCTATCGCAATGGCTGATGACAGTTTAATCACATGGCGGAAATTCTGGGAAACTGTGCAATGTACTGAACGATCACCGACATGGGACAAAACATGGAAAAGGTCTGCTACAATTGTATTAGAAGAGGTAGAAATTAAGCATGGATAGTGACTGCACACAAGAGTAGCTTCTATTTCTGTGACTCGATACACCGAAGATACCAATCAAATCATACTGTTATTTAAAAGATATCGTAGTACAATTTTCAATCATTTGTTGCTGAAGCCATAATAGGAATATTCTAAGAACAGTAGGGCATATCTACTGGGAGATTCTACTGTATCTCAAATTTAAACTATAACACTGAGTTCATTTTTTTATTTATAAAGACTTATGGGCATCAACATTAAAACTATACTTTATGGCTAATCATAAAACTGTATTTCCTTATGTATTTTAAAAGTTTAATTAAATACTATTTTCTAGCACACATTCCAAGAAGTTGCTTCTCTAAAACAGTATGCTGACAAGGGCCTAAAGATGACACTCCCTAGGAAAAAAGTAAAATAGAGATAAAGATCCTGACTCGAAGGAGAAGAGTTATTTCATTATGACAAGATGTTCTATTCTCTTTATCACTCTGCTCCAAAACGCAAGACATTATCAGAGAGCAAATGGGCTGATTATGCCCATATTACTTCAATGTTATAATAAGATTGCCAAAATAACACATTTATCTCTTTTTAGAGAGTTACCAATTGGATATCATAGATACCAACTTTAGGAAAATAAGGTAAATTTTAATCGCAAACATACATGCAAGTGGAGACTCTACAATGAGAAATACAGGTTTATCACCCTTTCAACTCAGCTATTAATCTTATCACAACTAACACCGAAACAGCCTGTGTGACTCAACATGAAATACACAGCCCTACTTAACGAAATCTTCTAAATGTCAAAATTGCATCTAACTGAACTTGTGAGACTAACTTTAAGTTTACGGAACAGGAGTAAAACACAGAGCGAAGAAACCAAAGACAAATCCAGAATGTGGAGCATCTTTTAGGACAACAACGGATCCAACAACTTGAGCATGTCTGGGTTGTGAACAAACAAGGACTACCAGAAAACAAGGTGGGAGAGATGCAGGAACAGTTGAGGCTGAAAGACATGCAACACCAAAATGGAACTCATGGACACTGATGACTTCTGTTAGAGATATTTAGGAACAATTAAAAAGCCATAAACATGGACTGGTATCAGCTCATATTAAGGAATCCTTGTTAATTTCGGGAGGTATGATAAAGGATTTGTAATGAAGTATTAGGAGTGAAATGCCATGCTGTCTGGAATCTACACTAAAATATTTCAGGAAAACAAACAATAGATAATAATCTAGCTTATGCGGTATATGGCATTTTATCCTATCCTCTTTAATTTTCTGTATATTTAGAAACTGTTTTAATGCAAAGTTAAAAAATCACACTGGACCTAGAAAAACTTAGTCAAACTGTCTTTTCTGTTAAACCTAAACATATTTCTTATATATATTTACATTTCTGAGATTAAAAAGTCACAGAATCATAGAATTTATAAACTCGAAGGATATTTGGACCATTTCATATGTAGAGAAACTGAGAGCCACAGAACTGAATTCATTTGTCTAATGTGACAAAGCGAGTTATTTGCAGAAACAACAGTAATTTGAATAGATGTCTTTTTCTTGATGACCAATATTTCTTTGAAAGTAAAATTCACACCTAATTAATCTCTGTCATCTTTTCAGTGGCCAGCACACACCACTGGCTTTACGGTACATCAATAGTTTGCTTATAGAATAATTTTATCAGATTTCCAAATCATTTTACATAGAAAGTATCTGGTTTCCATCAGTGTCGAGAAATGAATAAGATCAAATAATTTTCAAAGCAAACATTGTAGTTGGCCCAAATTATTTTTCAATTCACTGAAAATAGAGCAGTGAGCAGAAGCTCCAAAAACTAGTAAAAAACGGACTACGTGATTCATGGGTCTTTGTTGTTGTTGTTAAATTCATGTATGTATTGTTACCTTTCCTATCCACTTTTTAGCTTAAAAATACCAACCTTTAAGTCTAACAATACTCAGTTGCCAACCCAAACAAATTTGCTAAATTTTAAAAAAGTGTGATTCTTTAGAAGGAAGGTCAACATTCTTATCAATTAATCCTCATTTTTCATAATAAAACATGTGAGCCAGCTGCTGAATCAGGTACTTGGGTAAAGACTGCTGCTTATTTTGTAAAATCAGCTGTAGCACATTTGTGCATAGAAAGAGTAGCTGATTTTGCAAAATGTTGAAATATACAAGCTACATATGGCTCAGTGTATTTCCCACTGTATTGTTATTTTCAAACAAGAAAACACATTAGGCATTTGTACCATCCCTTCTTGACTATTGTTTTCTTTATGCAAATTATTGCCCTAAACATATAGCATTTGACTTCTATAATATTTTTAAAAAAGGACTATTTATCCTCAAGATATGTTGTATCTTCCTAAGGTTTTAGTGATAAGGAAAAATGTTTATTTCAGGGATTATATTTTACAAAACAAATATGAGGTAGCTGAGGACAAAATACTTTTTACCTAGTGATTCCTCTATGTATGTCACATTTTCAAAGGGAACACATGCAAAGTATCATTTTCCTATTTCTATACCATATCTAGTGTCTTTATGGAATGTTAGGACATTAGTTTTTAAAGTTTTCTAGCCAGCTCCATATCCTAAAGGGAAAAAGAAAGAACTATAACTCTATATAACTCTATATTTTTTAAATTAAAAAATGGGAAGTTAGTTTTCTCATATTTACCACTGATTTTTAAAAATTTCTTCTCTAAAATGCAATTCAGAGTCCTTTTTCAAGTATGTAGACACCTACATCTAATCAGACATCTATATTTAATATCTAGATACCTTTTCCACAAATATGTCATTAAGAATGGCTTATTTCTTCAGAAAAATAGAGGTGCTAGGCTGGACGCAAGTGTTTGAACATTTTGATACATAGTAAAATAATTTTACATAGATTATAAAAATTAAAATATAATATTCTAGTTCCACAATGTGGATGGAACTTGAGGGTACTATGCTAACTTAAAAAAGATAATCAGGGAAAGACAATTATACGATTTCATTCACGTGGAATTTAAGAATCAAAACAGAGGATCTTAGGGGAAGGGAGGAAAAAAACAGTATAACATGAAATTAGAAAGGGAGACAAACCATAAGAGACTCTGAGCTATAGGAAACAAACAGGATTGCTGGAGGGGAGTGGGGAAGGTTGGGGTAACTGGGTGATGGGACATTAAGGAGGGCACATGATATAATGGGCACTGGGTGTTATAAGCAACTGATGATATACTAAACTCTACCTCTAAAACTGATAATATGCTATAGTTTAATTTATTTTAAATTTTAAAGAATATAATATTCTAAAACAAAGAATTTTAAATTCTAAATTTTAAATTCTAAAATTAAGAATTTTAAAATTCTAAAACAAAGAATTTCAAGCTTATCATATGGAGAGGCAGAGTGAAGAAATAAATTTAATGTGTAAATCTGAATACCTGATAAAAACATAAAGTGAAATTTTTCACACAAAAAAATCATAGTATTGAGACTAAGGGTTCAAAAAAGATGGTTACTACAGGACATAAAGGCACCCAAAACATTGAAGTATTCTCCATAAACAGTAAAACTGGGCGCCTGGGTGGCTCAGTGAGTTAAAGTCTCTGCCTTCGACTCAGGTCATGATCTCAGGGTCTTGGGATGGAGCCCCGTATCAGGCTCTCTGCTCAGCAGGGAGCCTGTTTCCCTTCCTCTCTCTCTCTGCCTGCCTCTCTGCCTACTGGTGATCTCTGTCTGTCAAATACATAAATAAAAGCTTTGAAAAAAATTAAGAAAAAGAAATGGTTACTCATATTTTTAAGTATATAGCAATCCCCTCTTATTCGCAGTTTTGCTCTCCATGGTTTTAGTCATCCTGGGTCAACAGAGTCTGGAAGCAGATGGCTCCCCTTCCAACATGTCATCGGAAGGACAGTTGTCACCCAATGCCACACTACGGTGTACACACCATCCACTTCATCCTGTCACGTGATCTTTTCATCATCTCACATCATCCTAAGGGCGAGTACAGTATTAAAGATATTTGGAGGGAGAGAGATCACATTCATGTAACTTTTATTATAGTATATTGTTGTAACTGTTCTACTTTATTATTGGCTGACATTAACCTCCCAATGTGCCTGACATATAACCTAAACTTTTAGAGCGTATTATGCTTAGCGAAATAAGTCAACTGGAGAAAGACAACTACCACATGATCTCCCTGATATGAGGAAGTGGAGATGCAGCGGGGGTGGGAGTTAAGGTGGTAGGAAAAGTAAAAATGAAAGAAGATGGGATCGGGAGGGAGAAAAACCAAAAGAGACTCTTAATGTCATAAAACAAACTGAGGGGGGTGGGGGGAAGAGGGGTTGGGTGAGGGTGGTGGGGTTACATCATATGTTTAAATAAAGCTTAAATAAAGTAAAAAAAAAATTCAAAAAAAAAAGTAGAAGATACAGAAATAAGAAAATATTCTTAAATACCAATGCCTTATAAAAATAAACTCTCTAGCTTTTAAAGTAAAAAAAAAAAAGAAGTATGTATAAGGGAAAACACAGTATGTATAAAGTTCAGTACTATCTTCGCAGTTTCAACTGTCCACTGAGGGTCTTGCAACATACCCCTGCAGACAAGTGGTGGCCACTGTATATATAAGGGATGGTATTTTTTCCTATCCATTGGATTTTCTTTTGTTTATTTGTTTGTTTGTTTCTTTCTTTTTAAGATTTATTTATTTGAAGGACAGAGATCATAAGTAGGCAGAGAGGCAGGCAGAGGGAGAGGAGGAAGCCGATTCCCTGCTGAGCAGAGAGCCCAATGCGGGGCCTGATCCCAGGACCCTGGGATCATGACCTGGGTGGAAGGCAGAGGCTTTATCCCACCGAGCCACCCAAGCGCCCTTCCATTGGATTTTCTAAACAAGTGTGTTTCATCTAATATTTTTTCAGGCAACGACATATTTCCTAAGAGGACTTGACAATATTTGGCAACTTAGTAGTATAAAGGAATGGGGAATCAAGAAAGTCAGAAGGTTTATTTGTAAGATAATGACAAATTCTTGAGAGATACAAAACTCCGATGATGGTGTTCCTCTAACTTGTTCTCTGGACAGTGAGGCAACTGATTGTCCAGGAGGGCAGCGAGAAAAGTAACAAAGTTGCCAAGTGCTGCAGGTGTAACTTGGGCAGAGTGACTTGCCCAAGAAATGATGACATCCCCTAGAAGCCGTCACAGGCGTTTGGTGGCTTTGACTTCTTTGAGTCAAGCTTGGCCAAAATTTAGCTATTCTTTCTGTGGCCAGTTATTTTATGGACATTTATCATTAGACCTATCTGGCCACTATTATAAAAAACTCCTTGTACATTTTTGTTGGTAGTTTATTTCAGTGTTGTGATGGGTAGAATTGTCATTGAACTTTCTCCAAACAGTCTAATTATACAGTGGCAAAAATATGCATCGGAGAACTCATGACCAAAACCAAAATATTAAATAAAAATGGTAAGAAGTTTAAGGAAATAAACACAGACCTGGATATACTTCATAATAGCATTAATGAGTTTTGGTAGTATAATGCATTTCTACTCAGGCTATCTTTATGAAATACTTTCAACTTTTATACATGTTTTTTGATGATGTCATGGAAATAAAGCATGAAAAAAAAAACCCAAAACCAAGATGAACACACTGTTTTTTAAAATGCAGCCTTTTCGTCTTTATTTACTTCCTCCTAAAGCTTTTAGGAATACCCACAACAGCTACTTTGCTTGCTGCAAGTTGCAGAGTAGACATTCAGTATAAAAGGAAGGATCAGTATGAACCCTACTTTCCAGAGGCCAGACTGTGTCAACTCTGCTATGAAGTCCTCCTTAGCCTCTCAGCCCAACTTGATTTTTTTTTCTTGAATTTCCCTTTCTCCTCTCTATGCAAACACTGAATTACTGAACTTTTTTTTTTTTTAAGATTATTTTACTTACTTAGAGAGAGAGTGCACAAGTGGGGACAAGGGCAGAGGGAGATGGAAAGAAAGAATCTCAGGCAGATGCCCCTTTTGAGTGCAAAACCTGCCCATGGGGCTTATTCCCAGAACCCTTAGATCATGACCTCAGCCGAAATCGAGAGTCGGATGCTTTTCCAACAGAGCTACCCAGGGACCCCAATTAAATCAATACTGAAAGGACACTTGTATACAAGTCATTAACTTCTTTATTTTACTGAGGCCAAGAGAATTTATGCAAATAATTAGTAGTAGAGTGAGAACTAGCAACTTCTATCTTCTCTTTTTGCTTTCAATTTTAAGGGGAGATAGGTAAGAAAAAAGGAAAGGGAGTGGAAATTCGGGCTTCCAGGTATGGAATGACTAAATCCTGGAGATGAAATATACAGGATAGAGGACACAGTCAAAGGTGATGTAACGGTGTTTTCTGTGACAGATGGGAGTTACACTCATGGTGAGCACGGCATAATGTAGAGATTTGCCAAATCACTATGTTGTACACCTGAAACTAATATAACATTGTGCATCAACTATGTTTCAAGAAAGAGAAGAAAGATGCAGGATACTAGTACAGTGCCTGGCAATGGAAGGCTATCAATAAATGGTACGTGCTATTATTTAAAAAAAAATATATATATATATATATACGATTTCACAGGAAATCTAAGATTTATTGTGTCACTAATGAGTGTTTCCTACATCTATCATTTTTCTCCTGTGACCACACTGCCCATGACTTGAGAGCAGGAAACATGTTTTATCATTCTTTCTAATCACCTACAGTGCCCAATAGTACGGAGCATATACTGGGTTTGACGGAAGTTAAATGAATTAAAATGTCTCCTTATTACAAGGTCAACATACTGGATTAGCCTTCTGTAAGGAGAACTATCTCTCATGAGTCATGCCCTGAGGCTTCTAGTTTTTTCCCCTCTATTATTCAAGAATAATGACAAAATTTTTCCAATTTTTATGTAAACATTTATTCAACTAAAATCAATTTTGTGCATTAGTAACTACAAAAATAAAGGTATTGTAAAATATTGGGAGGCAGAATGCAGATACTGTGTTGAGAATGAATATCAACATTGAGGGCTATAAAATATTAAGAAGAAGAGTCCTTTAAGCGAGACAATGTAGTTAACTTTCAAAAGGGTGATTCTAAGATTCCATTGTTTCCTGGAACAATTACATCTTTTACCCAACTAACCATGGAACGGATGCTTTTTGTTTCTGTTTCAGACTCCTACAATTTGTTGCTTATTACGCATTTCCATTTGTTCCTTTTATGATACTTTTACATTTCAAAATCAATTGAAAAACCCTATTGTCTTAGTTTGTGTTTCTGAGCCCTAAAATAAAACAAAGCGAATTATCAAGCCTGAATACCAGTCTGGAGACTTTGCTTCTCTTTGCGTTATTATATCTTGTTCAAAATTACCACAGAAGGATAGCTTAAGAGGATCCTTCCCCTGTTAATCAATGGAGAAATTATTGTGGCATTACCTTACGATGATAAATGTTGAGTTTTGATTCCTATAGGCTGTACTACAAACAAATCATTCCCCCATAAAAAAATGTTTAACCTCTAAAAAATGCAAATGTGATCATTAATGTACCATATAAAATAATATCCCCACAATAAAGCAAAAATCTGAAAACAATCCAGACTGTCTTGCTATTTGCCAGAATGTTTAGAAACCGCCAGGCTTCCTTTCTTCTTTTGATTCCATGTAATGAAAAAAGACAAGAGATTAAAAGGCTCCGAGGATTGGAATTTTTTTTCCCTCTTATTTGGGAGAAAGAGCTGCATTTTTAGCATCCAAAGCTGACAAGTTAGAAAGCCCACAATATGGACCCCAGTACATTCCAAATAAAGTGACCAATCTAACGCCAGAGGGAGTCTACCTTGCAATCTTGTGATTGATCTTGCTCGTACTGGGGAAAAATCTCGGGCTCTCAGCCCAGCGCTGAAAATGCATAAGTAGAACTTATCCATGTTAGCCTTCACACAATTACTTCATGGCAACGTTCTTCTATGTCGCCTTCTAACTTAAAGAGAAATCAGATGAATTATCTTACTGGGTTTTGCTTAGGAGGTAAATCAAATTGTCTGGAGACTAGGCAGAAAGTTATATCTGTTGTTTTTGATTTTTTTTTTTTAAGTGGCAAATAAATGTGCATTGTAGCAACACTTTCCAGTGACTAGAAAAATTCCCCTACATAACTATTTTAAATAGTATGGGCAATGAATATATTTTTTAAGGTGGAGGTAGAGGACCCATTATCTGTGTTCTTTTGTCCTTCAGCAAATCTTGAGGAGGCTTAGTACAGAGGAGAAGCAATGTTTCACAGAGCTTTGTGCAGATTTAAGCATATGGTCAGAGTCCGTGTGTGCGTGTGCGCGTTTCCATGTCTTCTTTACAGATAAATGTGCAGGCCTGGCTGGAGACAGGTGCGAGCAGTGTGCTAGCATCTGGCCTTCTGCTCGGGCTCCAATCATAGAGGTAGCTTTACTTGAGCAAAGCAAATTAGTAAAGGATCACAAGTCCGATATTCAAAGAGATCAGAGAAGCCTGGAGGAAAGTAGGGCAAGAAAAGAAAAGAAAAAAACAAACCAACCACTGAAATGGTAGTCAGGGCAATGAGTGCAGGAGTGCCTGACTTCCTCTCTCGCTCTTTAGCTGTTCTGTTGGCCTATCCAAGTGAAGACCCACACCTTTCCATTCTCTGTGGTAAATCTGGTTTTCCTGATTCCCCCAGGCGGTTTCGAAGTCTGAAAAAGCCATAGCATACCATTCTTATGGTACTCTCGTTTTGGAGGGCATACCTCTCAGTCTCTGTTCAAATGTTAGTGCTAATAACCTTCTAATTCTTTTGACTTTTCAGTGAAGGGTGACCCTCAAAGCAAGTCAACAAACTATCAAGTGACATGTGACATAATGTGGTAGTGGTGTGTCCTGTATCTTAGGGTTTTGTAGAACCAGAATTATGACTACTCAATAAAAAGATAGATTAGGAGAGCCAGTTCTGGTGTAAAACAAAAACAAAAACAAAAACAACCCCCAGCTGATCTGAATAGTTTTGCCTTTTAAACGAAGATTTGTAGAAAAAACTAAGGGAAGCAGGGAAGAAGTTTTAGGACTACGTTTCTAGAATGTCAAGGGGCTAAGCTTCTTTCATGCAGGAAATCCGTCAGGGTCTGCTGGGACGTTGGAGACAGGAAGCCAGACAGAGCAGGGCGATAAGAAAAGCCATGTTTGTAGCAAGGAAGAAGAAATATGTAAAATCAAAAGGCATTTATTTTGTCCTCTTGTTACTTATTTATTTTATTTTTTTTTAGAATGCACACTCAGGCAGCTTTGTTGGTTTGAAGGGACTAAGGAGGAAGTAGAGGATGAAAGTAATACAGAATCAGGATGTAGCAGTAAACGTAATTTTCTATGATGTAGAGTAACGGCATGGTTTTCACCACTGAGGACAAGCATGGGGCTGAACGCTTCTGTCGTGAAGGACCGATAAAGAGAACCCACTCGGGGCGAGATTAAGGCAAGAGGGAAATGACAGCCCCCGGGACTCAGCTAAGGCTCCTGCCTTGCCTGTATGTACCTGGCTATTCACCTTGACGGGGCCACTCCGACATCAGTTGTTTAATGGTGGTTGAGTAGATGATTTGTAACAGCCTTACAGCTCTAACTATGACCCACATTTATGAGTTCAGAAGTCGGTGGAATGATTTTGATGGTTCCTGCCTAATACAGGAAATTCACTGAGAAAAAAAGGACAGCAGGTACAATGTTACATTTACCTAAAAAAAAAAAAAAACCTTTTTAAAGGGACCCAGATTTTCTAAATCATTTCCAAAGAACTCTAAATTTTAAGAGGGTAAATAGAATAATTATTAAATTAGCCGCCTCATTATGGTTGGTTATTGAACAGGCTTGGCTTAAAATAGAAAAAAAATAAATGCACAAGTTGGATACATCTGAGTTTGAATTCTGATGTCACTGTCACTTTGGGCAAGTTAAGGTCTCTGCCCTCAGTTCACACATCTACAAAACAACGGCAGTAACACTAGTTTTGTAGGACTTTTCGGAGTTAAGTAAAATGGCATCTTAGGGGCCCTAGCAGAGTGACAAGAGCAGAGTGACAGAATGACGAGAGCAGTCATTCTTCAACTGTGATAATTTAAATACTTAGTATTTTTAAATTGTATGTGAAATTTTAAAAAAAAAATTAAAATTTAAAAATGTGAAATTAAAAAATATTAAATTAAGATTGGAAACTGATGCCACAGTTAGGTGACCTAGAACATTTTTTTTTAATGATAATATTTTATTACATCTAGCTTATCATTGATTGTAAGATTCACCATTATTTTATATACAATTGGGAAAGAGAAAAATAAATGTCGAGTAAACCAAGACATGATATGAAGATGCCGTCATTTGTAAGTTGAATGCAAATTTCAAAATGTGCTAGAATGTGAGAAATTGACATCTTAGAAAAATTACATACAGTAATTTTAGGGGTCTAATCTATGCAGGATACATTTTTGTGTATAGTTATTATGGAGTTCTGGGGCCCTTTGTTAAGATACATTTCATGGTATAATGTCCATATAAACCTTAAAAAGCTGAATAGCTATACTATTAGCCCTCATAGAAATGGCACAGTCCTGCTAGCCAGTCAGAGAATTGCTCTCTCCATTTTCCCAAGTAGATCTAAGCTCTTTTAAAAGCAAGGACCTTATCACCGATTGCCATGTATCTATAGTCTATCATTCAGCACTAGGACTCGTCCATTAGAGAGCTTCAATACATTTTTTCTAAATTGTTGTGTTTGTGTTCAAACACTAAAACTGCAGTTATTTGGCAGTGATCGAATCATCTCAAGGTGGGGTGTTTTTGCTATTTGTATTTGATTGAATTTGTTCAAAAAGATAGTCACACACATCTTAACTGAGACTCCAGTCTGGTGGTAGACACTGGGTTCTAGTCATGAATATTTGCTCTAGTAAATGAGGCACCTGGTGACTACAGGAACATAATAAATGTCCTTCTGTGGATGAAGAAATGATTTTGACTTTAGGACATCTCTGTATCCATTGGATGTCAGAAACAATATCAAGAATTGCCTAAGATTACCGCTGAAATATTACTTAATGCTTAGTTTCCACTTTTTAAACATTTTATTTATTTATTTGAGGGAGAGAGAGTAAGCACAAGTGGGGACAAGGGGCAGAGGGAGAGGGAGAAGCAGACTGTCCACTGAGCAGGGAGCCCCAGGACAGAGTAGATCCCAGGACACCGAGATCATGACCTGAGCCAAAGACAGACACTCTACAGAATGAGCCACCCAGTTGCCCCTTAAGTTCCCATTTTTGTCTGGTTTCCTGAGGAGCAGAGGCTTTGTCTTTATTATGTATGCCTGCTGGATTTTATTTGGGGGGGAGGGGTCAGTAAATGGTCTTTAACAATACTGGTTGTCATGATTATATTTTCAGTTCAATGGAAGGAAAACTGTCCTGTTACGCCCAATTATTTATCGTATTGTAAGTTATCCTAGCCTCCTTACTTATGGTTCCCAAGGTCAGACATAAAAACCTGAAACTAAGACCTAATAATGAGACAGCAATAATAGAATACTTCAGAGACACGATGTTTTGTGTTTGGAGTCACAAATCTTGAGTTTGATTTTTGTCACCTTCTCGCTCTGTGACCTGGACTATGTGGTGAGACCTGAGCGTGATGCAGGTGAAAGTGGGAGGAAAGCTCTCAGGTAAAATTGTAACTATAAATTTGGAATACTGTTAGCAGTGAACGGTTCGCTTTTCTACTCTGAGGCAAGTACATAGATGATCATTTGAACCTGGTTACAAAGTACAAAGCCCTCTCTAATTTGGGTGCAAACTTGACTTCTTCAGCTATGGTGAGGCTCCCAATACACACAGATTTCTAGGTAATTGTATTATTAAGTGTCATATAGAAATGCAGTAATGTTATGTACTTTAATGATTTATTTACAGGATAAATCTAAGATGATCTTCTCAAAATGACATGATGCATGGTGTTTTTGAAACTCTTGAAAAAGAAAAAAAAAAATGCCCGAGGAAGTGAAGCAGAGTCAGTTTCATATAGGCACGTTATTTCATGACCATCAGGTAGAAACTTTTCAGGTTTAATGCTTTATAATTCTCCCAGCTGAAGCTTTAGAACTTCAAAGCACTGTAGAAGATTTCAAATTTCTCTTCTGCCCATGAGAAAACCCTTTGCATTGAAAGTTGCTTTCAACTGGAATCCTACATTTGGTATTACACAACAGCGACATATTTTTATGGAGATTAAAATTACACACCAAGAATGTAAAGTTGCCCAAGCAAAACCATTTCTACTATTAAAAATGCTCTCACTACACACTATGAAGAGCTATGACCTTCTCTTGTCCATAAATAATGCTTACTATGAGAAATTTAAAAACCATTTATAAATTCCATATTTGTCTAAGAAATATTCATCTTCTAACCACCTGCAATTTACAAAGAGGGTTTACTTAAGCATAATTACGTTTCCACTAACTAGTAAACAATAAATCTACTACCAATTGCAAAGACAAGCGATCAGTAGGTATTATGAAGAAAATGACATGAAGATCAATATGTAATTCCTGGGAAAAGGGCATGCTATACTTTTAATTTGAAATCTACCAGTGGTAAGTCATGAATATAAAACTTGCCTCTGCAAAAATAATTTGTTTGCTGTAAAACTAGGAATCACCCTTGGTTATCTAATACTTCAAGAAACGGTGTATTAGCCCCTCTCAGAATCTGTGTGAAGCTGGCCCCCTTTGGCAACTAAAGGAGCTCTTTGAACCATAGAACAGATGTAATGAAAATTGGTTCCATTAAATGCAGCTGGCAAATTACAAACTGAGAAATTAATGCACCATACCACGACTCTAGGGGCTAAAATGAATCAAGGTGTGGTTGCCAGATGCTCGTTTCCTCACCGCCTCCCACAATAAAAACATTTCTGTTTATAGATTTGTTTAATATAATACAAATTATTGATATAGGCGATGCAAGTTATGAAATCACGATGAAGATTAATCACATAAGACAAATGCGCTGCATTCCTGTAACGACATTTTAAAAGGAGTAAGACCCGAATCATGCAATTCTTACACATGGCCTCGGGTCAGGAGAATGTGCTGGACGCACTATCCTAGGACACAGGGTCTCTGAACACCAATGGGAAGGGAGAGTTGATTTGGTACAATCCATAAACAGCATGCTCCTTTGTTGATTTCACTTCAGTTTCTTCCGACTTGGTGTACTACTGATGGCTCTGCTGGTAGAACCTGACAAAAGTCCATTTAGCATCTGTTTTTGAGGTGCTCTTGGATGGTTCTGAGTAGTCCTCTTGAGTCATTAGCTAAACATTGTTTCGAAGAACTACCCTTGCAAGGACCCCCTGTGAAGACGAAAGGGAAGGAAACCCAAAGCATATTCCCAGGTAACCCCGGCAATCCCGGAGATGTTCCCCTCCCTTCTCAAAACAAACAAACCAACAACAAGTAAGAAATTGCCAGAGGCTGGGTTTTGTTCGATTTCCATTGAGTGGTAAGAATATAAGCAAAACATTTGGAAACTAGGAGGGTTCAACTTCAGTGCGTCTGAAAATGTCTAGATGGCTATTAGTTAATTTATGTCACTGGTTAATTCTCTTCAGGGAAAACTGAATTTAGTCATTTATAACATGTTCTGTCATAATATCCCCTTCTGTCCAGTAGTGGATAGAAGAGACATGAAGGGTTCAGAAGAGAACTGATTTTTTTTTTTTTAAAGTGGAATGATAAGCATATGCATATCACTGCACTTTTTAAAAAATGTCTAAAATGCTGAATAAGTAAGTATATTAAAATTAAAAATATATATTTTAATGCTTGTAGTCAAAAGTTTTGTGGAGGGTTTTGGGAGAGTTTTTAATTATCAATTTCTTAATTTGTTCTTGAGCTCACTACACAGTAACTGCTTTTTCTGGAATTCAAACAAAGAAGAAAGATTTGGTGGCTTGCTTGGGCAAATGTCTCAGTGTTCTATTTCTTTTTACCTAAAATAAGTGGTAACACATACACTAAGCATGGGTGTTTTATTTACATATATCAAAGAGCCCCTTCTCTCTGTATCTTCATAATAAAAATCCATTTCATACATATTTAATCCACAAGGGTGGACTGGTCTAAAACATGACAAGTATTCTGATATCCGAATTGCCACCATAAATAATGACCTAATTGCTGTAACAATGTACTCATGTTCTTTTAAAGCTAAAATACATACGAATCATATTTTATTTTATTTATTTTATTTTTTTAAAGATTTTATTTATTTATTTTTGACAGACAAAGATCACAAGTAGGCAGAGAGGCAGGCAGAGAGAGAAAGAGGAGGAAGCACGCTCCATGCTGAGCAGAGAGCCCAATGTGGGACTCGATCCCAGAACCCCGAGATCATGACCTGAGCTGAAGGCAGAGGCTTTAACCCACTGAGCCACCCAGGCGCCCCACAAATAATATTTTATTGCATAAACGAGTCCCTCTCCTATTCTTTCAAAACAGTTGTTAGGCAAACAATAAATGACGACCTTCAACTCATATATAAGAAAAATATTACAGTGAAATTAATAAGCATATATATTTTAGGCCTATGTAATGCACATTACACATTCTATAGTAACCAATCACCATATGAAGGTGGGGGCGGCCTATTTACTTTTCTGTCCAATAAAGCACTTTTCTAATTAGAGTACTGTATCATACAGAATTACACTATTTCCAGAGAAAGAAAGTGCACAGATATTGCAATATGCATGTTGTGTACATTACAGCTGCTATAAGCCTGTAGCAATGGCGAATTTCCATTGTTTTACAGCAGCATTAGTTCTGCATGCGGAAACATACACAACACATGCAACTGCCCACACACCCCACAGGCTCTACAGGACACGCAGGCCACCATCCGCAATTTCTCCTTGGAACCAGGTCGAAATTGTTTTTGACGGACATGTGTGTTATTTTCATAATTCTGCAAAAGGCCAAGCAAGTTCTTCCATGAAGGAAAAAAAAAAATAAGTGGACTGCATATACCAAGTGTGAAAGAGTCAGTCAAATCCATGCTCACCTAAGCACTCTTTCTTTCTTACAGGTATTCGCTGGAGAATTTTTTTTTAGAAGAGATTTGGATGTGTGGGGTGATTCATTGAAATAAATGAAAAATCTGCCTGATATTCAGACTGAATTTGCTTCACCAGCTGCCGATTCTCAAGCTCTGAATGTCAGGCAATTAGTGGGGAAGTCTAACGTGGCTGCTGCCCTAAACAGTCCTCCTGTTGGAAAGCTCCATTTTCAGCCTCAACCAGGGAGGTAAGACGCTCTGGTTTTATTTGTTCATTTTACCCAGAAGTAAAATCGGCAGATAAAAAGATGCTGAGGTTTCTCACAAGATCGCTCACCCCGAACAACCCAACGCGTGACTGATGAGGAATAAGAAAGGGAAGAGGGTGTGGAGGAAGAAGGAGGAGAAAAAGGAGGAGGGGAGGGGAGGAGAGAAGGGGCTTTTGAGGCTTATCTTATCTTTGAGTAAATGTCAGCTAACAGATCACTTTTCTCACTGGACATCGTATGGAGAATCTTGTTTCTCCAGCCTCATAGGGTGGATTAAGAAAGGGAGGTGGGGAAAAATGGAAGCTCTCTTCATTCTGAGGAACTAAACCGTTTCATTTAACCCACTACAAAATCACTCCCCTTTGGATTCTATACAATTCACAGTAAAAGTAACACACATTTTTTCTTAAACAGATAACATCATTTTACCTTTTTCAGATTTTTATTTCATAAAATCTGATGGAGAAAACAAAACAAAACAAAACAAAACTCTGAGGCATTCCTGAAATATTACCTCCTTCATACAACCCAGTTCATTTTTTTTTTTTTTCAAACTAATTCCTATACATCAGCAAATGGGACAGGTAGAATATCAAAGATATTCTTAGATAAAGTTGGCAATAGGCACGGTCAGAAAATTGCTGATTTGCTCTATCCTTATGCTGTCCAGGTACAAGTCAATTCTAGGGATTAAAATAATCGTCACCAAAATGTTAAGTTTTTAAAGATGTAATATACTTACATCTAATGGCCTAATGCTGAGAACAGCCCCTTTGTAAATGGGTCAGCTGATGTGCAACAGGAGAGGTGAGGTTTAGCCACATGGAGAAAGCAAACATGACTCAGAGCACAATGAAGTTAATTGGAAATAAAATACATAACATTTATTGGACTTTAAAACAGTGAATTCCAAAATAATTAAGTTAATAAAAGAGTCTCACTCTTTTCTGAACTAAATTAAATGGCTCTAAAATTAATTTCATTGGTTTTTTAATTCACTGTTAACTCAATAAAATGAGCTTTTAAAATTAACTTCTTTGCTTTTGAATTCACTGCAGTAAAAGTCCATCAACGAACTTAAAAAAAGAAAAAAAATCATGAGCTCAACTTTTTCCAGATTTAGGCAGTTGTCAACTGATACGTAGATTTAAAAAGGCATATATATGAATTGTAAGAGATTTCACTCAGAATATGCAATGGATTTTAAAAGGTCCATTTACCTACATTATATCTGCCATATGGAAATAAGAAATGTTTCTTCTCAGTAAGAGAAACAAAGTATAATAAACATGAAATAATTGATTTCAAATAATTACCTAAGAGACAAAACATATAGAAAAAACTAAAATGAACTAACTCAGGTAAATGACACTCCCAAGAAATGTAAATTATTAAATTATAAAATTTGTCATTTATCTCCAAGATGGCAAGTAAATATTTTATAATTTCTGATTCATCCTGATGTTTATATTAAAATAAAGGCAGAAGGAAAAGCATTTTCCATGTAATTCTTTGGCATATTTGTATAACAAAATCATGGAGAATGACTTAATTTTAATCCAAAAAATTTAATTTTAATGGCAAAAACTGGAGCTGTCTGAATATACACTTGTAATTTATTATTATAAAAGTCACTCTCGGGACGCCTGGGTGGCTCAGTTGGTTAAGCAGCTGCCTTCGGCTCAGGTCATGATCCCAGCGTCCTGGGATCGAGTCCCACATCGGGCTCCTTGCTTGGCAGGGAGCCTGCTTCTCCCTCTGCCTCCCACTTTGTCTGCCTGTGCTCGCTCTCTCTCTAACAAATAAATAAAAATAAAATCTTTAAAAAAAAAAAAAAGTCACTCTCATGTTTGAATTGTAGCTTGCCTTCTATTGCTACCAACTTGCTCTAGATGATTAGATAATGCTTGGATAATATACCAACATCCTAGCCTATCTTCCCACCTCATTTCCTTTTCTCTTTGGAACATTAGCAGATGCCGGTTCTTCTATCTGGAATACTTCCCACCAACCATCCTGTCCATGTCACTTATCTTTCCTGGCTAATTCCAGCTTTCCACTTTCAAAACAGAAGTCACTATATCTCCTCGAAGTCTGCTCTAACCCTATCTCCCAGACTGGGTAGGTGTCACCCGAAAATATAGTGTTTATTACATCTGACTCACACTGCTGCTTTCTGGGACTTCATGGTGTAAGAAAATGGTGTCTACTTGTTCACATCTGAATCTGAATTTTTAGGGCTTAGCAGGGTGCTTAGAATATACTTTGCATTCAAATATTTGTTGAGCAAAATCCTGCACTACTGTCAGACTACTCTTTCTTAAATACTTCTTGTTCTTTTGTTTGTTTTTGATGAAAAAACTTCTTTTTGGTTATATCATCAAATCTAAACTCCTTTGTTTCACTTCATTTATAATCTCAGAATACTCAAACGTGCTTCCAGAACTTTTCTTTTGTCTGTTCCCCTAGACTCCCTCCTCAGGTCAAAGTTCTCTGTTTCTAAAATGTTCTCCAATTTCATGTCCCTTAATATTGGTATTTTCATTACTTTACATATATTTGCCATCTAGTGTCACTCCTGATTGTTGCATTAATTTTATTCTCTAACTAAAACTGTAATACTCTGGAGGCAGCCACTACTTGGTAGCCCTTCCAGAATTATAGAATCATAGCCCAGAAAAAAATAATATAGGGTTGTAATAGATGGAACTAAATATATTGCCTGATCAGATTCAGCCTCAATTGGGGCTCGATCCCAGGATCCTAGGATCATGACTTGAGCCAAAGGCAGGTGCTTAATGGACTGAGCCACCCAGGCATCCCCAGATTCCTATAATTTAGCAAATTCCTAAGGCTACAGAAAGTGATTCAATCACGTGGCAAGTCAACCCCCGGATAAGTGGTACAGTGAAGATGCCACCCATAGCTCCTGTTAGTATAATTCCCTCCCCATTGCTTGACCAATATAGACCTGCACTAATTACCCATTTAGACCCCTCTTCGACTTAAAACCCGGTGTATTGGTTTTCCACTCACCCCTCTTCCACTTTGTAGTTTGGGTGAGCTACTATTTCTGATACTTAACATTACAAGGACTAGAATTCAGAATGCTTTAGTAAATCTGGAACATATTATTTTATCTATGTCCTAATGCTTTCGTAGGAAATAGGCCTTTAAAGGTGGCCTACTCTGACAGATAGCTCTTTAGAGCAATTGATAGAGAAAGCACTTGAAATGAATAGACACTGAGGGCACCCAGCTGGGACTGAGGGCTCTGAGGAGGATGTCCTTGGACGACATGGCGGGGTGTGGGGTCATCTGCACCAAGAAACTGATGGATATCAGTTTCTGGATATCCACTGCTCCCCCTTACGGGCAGATAGCACTACCGCCAAGCTTGTGGTCACTGTGCAGGGAGCCCATAATCTCTGGTCTTAGTCTGCTAAGAATGATTCAGGAAGTTAGAGCCACTCTTCAAGCTGTTCAAGGACGGTAAAAGAGACTAGTCTCCTATGTGTCATTGCGAATGTCCTTTTGTATAAAGTTTAAATAAGACTAAAAGAAGAGTGAAATAAATCCTCCCACCTTCCTCCCATACTGACCAGGTGGTTTCTCCCAGGACCCCAAATCCTGGCCATGTATTTGTTTTTAACCATTGTGATCTCATCTCTTTGAGTCTGTTATTTTTTCTCCCCAAATAATCTGACTCATAGTACATTCACATATACTCATACATTGAACAAATCAGCCTTGTGTTTTTGGTGAAGTATATGCATTATTTGAAAATTTCCCCAAACTAATTTCAGTGTATTATATAGTTCACCAAGAAAGTTACCCAAACTCAACCACACAAACACTTGAACTACTTTTGTTTTCTCTCATTTATTGCTCAAGCTGTCTTTTAATCCCATACTAACTAATATGTATCTGCCATGCTGGTAAATTTGTCTTCACTTTATATTTCTAAAAATTCTGTTTTCAAAGTTCTACATTTTCTAATTATTATCTTTTAATGTTTGAAATAATCTCTACATTCCATATTTGAACATTTCTTTCTCACTCACATTCCTCTTTTTCTGGAATCTTTCCTCATGATTTAGAGATGTACACAAATTTTCTCTCAATCTAAAGCCAGCTCAAAGACATTTCTCAGTAAAGTCCACATACATCAGTTATAAAAATGTCTTACAACGCTAACACACAGCTATTTGCCTTGCTGTTTGAGGTAAGATACTCTAGGAAATTTAAGAGCCACACCATTTGTGCATATTTTGTGATAGCATATGAAATATTATTCATTACGAATATTTTCTTATATTCAAATTTTAAAACTTCAAAATTTTCATCTTCATATCACAGTAAAATAAGATATTTGCCACATCATAGATAAGGTAATGCACAGTGATATCTTCCATAATAATAAGCACCTGCAAGATATTAGATCAGGTAATTAATATTACCTTCGAGGTCAGCCACATCAGTGGTCATTGGAGAGGTAATTAAAAAGTCAATCTAACAGTTCTAAATTCCACATAAAGAAATACAGAAAGACAAGACTTAACTGTGAAATTAGGAAATACATTTCTTATGGGCTTTTTTTTTTTCATGAGTCAGTTTAAATCTTTAATGCTTTAAAAATTAATTACATTAATTATAGAAAGAGGCTCTTCATTTCTTTAGTGTGGGGTTGCACTGTGCTGTCTACATGAAAAGAATCTTTAGAAGAATAATTCAGGTTTCCTAGCCCCCAGACTTTAACATTAAAACACTCCATTTACCTGGCTTGGGCAAAATAAGATGTGCATATCAAACAATAGAAAAAAAGAATTAGTGCAGGTCTAATTAATTTTTATATTTTCTTGCTTGGGGTTTTTGAAATCAATGAAGTAGTTTCCATGTAAATGTTTTTATCATCTCATGGTTGTACTCTAGCATGTCTAAGTTTTCAGAAAATATGTATATTTATTAAATTCCTGGTAGGATATTTCTCTCAAATGGAGTATTTTTAAAAAACTAATTTTTATCTAAAAATCTTACTTATTTCAGTTTTTTATGGAGATAACATTTGTTCAGAGATACATGTAATTATTTCATCTCTGACTCTGTTTTCAGAGTAAGACAAGAGATCAAGAAGAAATCTGATTACAATAAACAGGAAAATACACATCACAATCAGTATAAGACATGGGAAGGGAGATTTAATTCAAATATGAAAAACAATTTTTTATAGTTTGAGAGGTCCAGTAATGGACAGGTACCTCTCAAAGCAGTGTGAGCTATGCTATATTTTCCACATTTGCTTTGTGGAAATAAAATGAGCAACTGCATGTGCCATTGGGAATTGGATTCATATCCACAGAAAGATTCAAGGTGTAGAAAGTTGGGCCGTGTGTGGTGGGTCATGGTTGAACTTCTGAAAATGGAATACCAGCTGGAATTGTTCTATTACTAGTGCACATATTCAGTGTACAGTCTACTGGCTCATGATTTCACAGATTATTATACAGAAATAGTTGACTTAAAAGAATTCTCTTAACACCAAAGTTTTCATGGTAATGCTCATACCATAGTACTAATAGAAAACTAAGACATGTCTGGTACATTCACAATCAATCTCTATACCTAATAAAGATGTGAAGAACCCACATGCTTTTTTTGTCAATAAACCTTGCCGATGAAAGCCCCAGGCTCAGGTGATGAATTCTTCGTGTTTAGGTATCAGAAATAAATAGCGGGAGAGGGTAAAATATTAATGTCATTTGAGTCTTTACCACTTAGTGACTTAACATTTTGAGAAGGTTCTTTTAGCAATGAGTGATTTTAAAAGTTTTGACCCAATTACACAAGTGCCTATTTGTACCGTCATACAGTATTTTCTACTAAGTAAAAATATAGGTTCATTATTATAAGATAAAATCATTGTTACTCAATTGGATATGTAATAATTAATAAGAGAATTATATCATTTAAATTTATCCAGGGATATTAATCTTTATGAAATAACTAGATATACATACTTTGACGCTTGCTCAACTAACTAAGCCTCAAGAAAATGTGTGGGACAAAAGAAAACAAATCAAAAGGCTATAGAACAAGGACCTAGCCTGTTTTCCTCACTTTTATATCCTCTGACCCTAGAACACCTCCTGGAAAACAAGCTGTTGGCAAATAGCTTTTTGGGTTTGAGTGAAAGTGACTATGTCAGAGGAGGGAGGGACAGCTCTGGAAGCAACATGACAAAGTGATTTTGAAGTTCACTAAAAGCAATATTAAACTGGTGCCATTAAATAGATAATATATGACTTCATCTAAATATTAAGATCTTTAAATAAAACATGGGAACATTTTTGAAAGATTACAATCAAAAAATATTCTGAGCACCTCTTGTCTGCTGGGCATCAGGCATATAGCCATGAGTACGGAGGTAAGATTTCTGCCCCAGGAAGACTTTAATGATCAGCAGGGGCAGACACATCTTTCATAAATACTGAAAATGGTTTTGATGCAAATTCTGAGAAAAAAAAATAAGGCAGAGTAAAAGGGACAAGAAGTTGCCCAAAGGGTTTTGTTTTGATCTTGGCTATTCAAAATGTGGTGGCTGGCGACAACCTCACTAATGGTCACGTATCTGAACTGGGAGAAGAAGAAAGTGAGAACCAACCATGAGAAGCTATGAGCAAAGAATTTTCTGGGTTAAGGGAATAATGCAAAGCCCTGAGGTGGGAATGTTTTAGACTGTTCAAGAAACTGCAACCAGTGTGGCTAGAGCAGAGTGAGCAAAGGAAAAGAAGTTGAAGCTACAGCAGCAATCACATCACCATGGTCTCAGGGCCTGGGGCAGGGGGAGGGAGGGCACATGGCTTTTACAGTCAAGGAGATGGAAATTAGTGATGGGTAGTGAGCAGAAGAGTGACGTGATCTGAATTCTATTTTAAAAGATCCTCTGACTGCTCCTGAGAGCAGAATGTAGAATGTAGAGAGCAAGGGTGGAATTAGGGACAGTGGGGAGGACTTTGGGATAATCAGGTGGGAGACAATTGTGATTCAGGCTATGGCAAGGGTGGTGAGAAGTGATTGGATTTGGGTTTCCCGTTGAGGGCAGAGTTGATAGGGATTGCTGACCAAGAGGCTGTGTAGACTGAGTTGGAGGTGACAAGTGACCAGGCTAAGGCCAGAGATTTTGGCCTGGACAGCCACCAAAAAAAAAAAGTAGTTTCCAATTACTGAATACTTTTGAAGAAGCAAGTTTGTGAGGTAGAAAATCAGTACCTTAAGACTATATCAGTACTGAGAATATAGACTAAAGTGAGTTTCTAGTATTACAGCTTTAAAAGTAAAGATTAATACTAGGCGGGAATGCTTTTGAATTTCCTTTTTATGCGACTAAGTTGAGCAGATGACTTTTCCATAGGTCATTCAGGAGCAATTCATTGAGTCAAGATATGGACTTATGGAGGCACCCACTATAGTGTGGCACTTGATTAAATTTAAATCCCAAGTAATTGTGATAAAAATTTAACGTTAGCAATAAGTAGCTATGCAGCTAAATTTTCATTAGCTTTATTAATAGTGGCACCTAAATCTCCAGTTGGGGGAACCAAGTAAAGTATGTTCTGTCCTGGACATAAAATGACCACCAAATTGAAGTAAAGTGCTTGCCTCTATGTACTAGATGCTCAAGTTACTATTGTAGGTGCTAAAAAGAACTTTAATGCAAAGACACACAAATCCCCATGCTTTCTTTATGAGGATATGGCCCCCAGGAGGCAAAAAAAAAAAAGGCTCGAGAGTGGGAGGAGGGCTGCAAAAAAAATCATATATTACAATCAGTTTCATTCCCACAAAGGTCATAGCACACAGATACATATACAATATACCTGTGGCATTAAAATCTAACAGACGGGTGGCTATTAGAAAAGTAAGTCCCAAAAGCTTTTTATGCAGGGCAATGATGAAACACATTTGAGAAATGCTACCAATAGGAGGTTTAGGTGCAAAGTTCATATAGACAAGTACTCTTTTTAAGCTATAAATTCAAAGTTTGTGTTTTCATCATAACTACACAACAGTAGGAAAATAAAAGCCAACACGATGACAGGAAAACAACTTGAGCCTACTGCCACTGTCATCCTTGCAGCCCAGAGGACCAAGCTTGTTTACTTGCTTAGTCTAATAGATAGAATCACTAACTATCCTCATGTGCACACAGGGAGAGGGAAATCAGTCATTCAGAACCTTCTGGTCTACTGGGACCAGGGGTCAGGTCCAACAGTGACAAGCACAGTTATTTATCATACTGGTCAGTGTGCTGCACGGTAAAATTATACTAGATTCTTACTGTCCACATACTTGGAACCAAACAAAGGGCTAGAGATAAATGAAAAGGTATGGAATCCATACATTATTCTGACAAGTTATCATTCAATCAAAGGGGTAAAGAAGGGAAATGTTCTGGTGATTCTTCTTATTAGCAAGATACAGACCCAATTTCTAGTACAAATATGATATAGGTAATTTATATTTAGCATCTTCTTGCATTCACTTTCCTCTGTTGGATTTCCTACATTCCTCTCCTATACCTTCCATGTACATAACACAATATATTGACTGCCACAAAGGCCACAGTCCTTTTTAGTCTCTCTTGATAGCTCTTCTTCTACCTATTTGCCAAATGGGAGGAAAACAAGCCCTATAGTATTCGTTCTGACTTCTCTTCCCATTGTGGTTATTTATACTCTCCTATGAGCCAAATTGTAACACTCCTATGGCTTCACCTCGTATATGCTGAGGAGTCTTCAAAAACTAGTATTTTTAGTCCTGACCTCTTGCTTGAGCTCCAAAACAAAAATGTGAATTCACTCCTAGGCCTAAACACTAGCATCTCAACCTCAATTGATCTATAATAAAATACATCACTTCCTTTCTTTTTACCCTTCACATGTCTCCTTTTCTGTATTCTATACTTCAGTTAATAGCCCAATCTAACTTCTAGTCCACAGGTTAGGAATTTAAGGACCATTTCATAATTCATTTTCCACCTGTGGTTATGTACATCATAGTCCCCCTAAATGATAGGTCTAGGTTCTAACCCTGAGAATTTGTGGTTGTGATTTGATTTCGAAAAGGGTTTGTAGGTGCAAGTAATTTAAGGATCTCAAGAGGAGACTATCCTGGATGATTGGGGTATGTCCTGAATTCATGGACAAATGTCCTTATAAAAGACACACCAAGAAGAAGCACGTGGGAAAGGAGAATTCCCTTTGAAATAGAGGCAGAGACTGAGGTTGTATGACCACAAGTCAAGGAATTCTTAGAACCACTGAAACCAGATAAGCCAAGGGAAGGTCCCCCCCCCCCAGAGCCTTTGGAGGGAGTACAGCCCTGCCAGTACCTTGATTCCAGACTTCTAGCCTCTAGGATTGTGAGAGAATGAATTTCTGTTGTTTTAAGGCACCAAACATACAGTTATTTGTCATGGCTCTAGGAAATTAATACTCCCTCCCACTCCTTACAACCAATCAGTAAATAAATCTGGTTTATGTTAATTCATTGCTCAGTTTAGGGTGTTATTCTCAGGTAGGTTCTTATCTACAATAGATCAGCTCATATTGGAGCAGAGGTAAAAAATAAATAAAAAGTAAAAAATAATAAATAAATAAATAAATAAAAATAGCTTACTACCCACTCTATCAAAGACCTCTAATTACTTCACAGAAGCACCTATGATCCGGTGGAGATTATTTTCTCCAACTGAATAAAAAATATGTTGGCCCTTTTATTTTATGTTTTGTGGGAAAAAAATTGGGAAATTTCTTAGATATTATTATATGAAGTGGTACTACAGAAGAAACCTCAATGTGCAAAGCCTTATGGGTAACTTTAAAGACATTTAATCTGAATAGCATAGAGGTTAAGCCTTGGCTTCTGGAGTCCAGTACTTCAGGATTGTCTTTGGAGGTAACATTTACCATGTGACCCTGAGCAAATTACCTCTCCAGACCTCGTTTTCCTCACCTGTAAAATAAGAATATTAATAGTAGCTCCTTTATACTGTTGTTGAGAGTATTAAGTGAGGTCCCATTTGTGAACTACATAACAGAGAGATTGGAACATACTAAGCATTCAACATATATGAGCTCTTATGCGCATTGCCACTAAGCATCCTAACCTTATTCAATCTGATGTCAAGGTCAGTGAGAAGCACTGATGAGCAGGAAGGATAAGCAAAGGTCATTGAGATTATAAGAAAACTCTTCTGGTTATTGTCCCACTGGCATATCCTAAGCTATAAGCAAAGATTCTAAAAGAAAAAAAAAAAGTGACAAGAAGCTGAAAATATCAACAGTTTTTCACAATAATTTGTTTTTAGACAATGTTGATACTTTTAGATTAAATAATCTTTCAAAATATTTGTGGTGATTAATAATGTGTCTGGCATTATCACCTACCTCCTATGCTTCTCGGTTAAGATAAGGCAAAGAGAAAAACACCAGCCTCTTCCCCTGCCCTTTAAGACTACCTGCAAGCCTGAAGTACAAGAATTTGTCCAACATGGGATACAGTGCAGGAAGTACCCGCCGAGAATAAGTTTCCAGCAGTGCTGTCTAAACAGGCACTTGGACATCTTCAATATTTATGTACTTTTTATACACCTGAAGGCCAGAATGAGATAATAGGAAATCTGTTATATCTGTAAAAGCCTTATGTTAGATTTTCCTCCACTAGTAGAGAAAAGATTCTGTTTCAATAGGATTAAAAGAGAAAAAAACAAATCTGAAACAAAACAAATCTGAATGAGGTGGGTCCCAGTACAATTCCTTTGTAAACAGCTTGTAAGGGGAAAAAAAAAAAAAAACACAAAGTGCAGCTAGAGACATTTCCCTGATTACAGTTACTAAAATTTAAAAGGTTTTCCAAGCCTTTTTAACTATCTTTCCAGGAGCATTTTGGTATAATTTTCAGATCTATAGTATGTCACATATAATAACCTGAGATCAAGATTTCTACCAAGAATATGATTTAGACAGCGGATTTTCAATTTATGAAAAAACAAAACAAAACACTCACAAATACACACACAGGTGCCCACATCAGTTTATGATGTACCCTTAGGTCTGGAGGCCTCAGAGCTGCATTGTTGCTGAGGCGCATGTTTGCATGACCGTGACCCTTTTAAACTCATGGGGTTCTAAGGCACTTCTTGAGATGTGGCTAAAACGTGGTACTGGAGAGAGATGCTGAGCAGTCAGTGTTTTGGACTGGTAGAAAGTATGAGCTAGATAAAGAGCTAGTCATCTTTCAGAGTTTGATGTTGCTCTTGGCCTGTTGCTCTTGGCGTGTTGTTTAGATACGTGAAAACTACAAAACCACAAAGCCATGGCACAGACCTTCAAATCTGCACCATAATGAAACTTACTTTTATAAACTGCTCTTATTTTTAGTGGTAGAAATAAAGGCAAGCAGGTGCTTGGTAGTACCTCGTATGTCTCCAGTGGAAGCGGCTCTCCATTCAGAACACAAGAGTGTGGCCAAATGCTCCGACTCTTCGGTGCCTCAGTTTCTTTGACTACAAAATGAGGCCCCCTAATACTTACTCTTATGAAAAAGGTTAAAATGAGTGAGTATATGTAAAGAATTTAGATTAGTACCAGGAATATAGGAAATGTGTGAATATTTTCTCTTATTTTACATTTCATATAAATGAAGATATTGCTTCCCAGATCATTAATTAAGAAGAGAAGTTGGAATACATTACATGCATGATAAATTGGATATGTTGGGATAAATGCAGCACAGGAAGAAAAAAAGTATAATTCCATCATGTAACCTGAATAGTCCAGAAAGTGGTAAAGGGACAAAAGTGAAGTTTAGGGCGCCTGGGTGGCTCAGTGGGTTAAAGCCTCTGCCTTCGGCTCCGGTCATGATCCCTAGGTCCTGGGATCCAGCCCCATACCGGGCTCTGCTCAGCAGGGAGCCTGCTTCCCTTCCTCTCTGCCTGCCTCTCTGCCTACTTGTGATCTCTGTCTGTCAAATAGATAAATAAAAATCTTTAAAAAAATTAAAAAAAAAAAGTGAAGTTTAGAGACAACAACCGTGGCTCAGACCATAAGCTGGGCCATTTGAATAAAGAAGTTACTTGATCCTTAATACATAAGTGAGGAAAATACTATTAATTTCCTTTTAGATTATAGAAATAGTCTTTTCTATAACCAAATGATCAAGAATAAGTAGGGCATCATCAATGCTTTATTTATAAATCCTTCACCTGAAAAATGCACATGATCGTAGTAACTATTAGAAGTTATTTATTTATTTATTTATTTATTTATTTATTTATTTTTTTAAGATTTTATTTGTCAGAGTGAGCACAGGCAGACAGAGAGGCAGGCAGAGGCAGAGGGAGAAGCAGGCTCCCTGCCGAGCAAGGAGCCCGATGTGGGACTCGATCCCAGGACGCTGGGATCATGACCTGAGCCGAAGGCAGCCGCTTAACCAACTGAGCCACCCAGGCGTCCCTATTAGAAGTTATTTTGAGTGATAAATGAATTTATGTAGGACATGGTGCTTAGAGTACCGTCTGGTCATTGATAAGCACTCTGCAATTATCACTGAAGAGATACATGCCAGTCCTCACTATTTGTGTATATGTGGTCTTCTCGGTTTATGTTTGCAACAATTAAAACCTCTACACAAGCCATTTCTTACTTCGTTGTTCTTTATGGGTAAATAACAAGAAAATAATGTGTACAAGCTTGGGGCTTTATTTCTCATGGTCATGCACAAGGACCAAACTCTCCAGCTCCCAGCCTCATTGTGGGCTAGGCACCAAAGGAATGAACTATCGAGAAAGGATGCTTGTTAATCTCACATGACTCAAAGCAGAAGACAGAGAAAAGACCTGAATCGTACATCCCTTTATGGCAGTAAAATTGAATCTCTGGGTAGCCTGCTTAGACATGAGAGAAAAAGAGGTTTAGCCAAAGGCAAATGAGAGAGAGAGAGACGAGATCGGGCGCATTCAGGGTGGTATGGCTGTAGAGGCCAAAGGCAAATGAAGGGAACCTGTCTTCCCTTCAATAGAGAATGCCTGTCTTCAGGTTGAAAGAAGAGACACATCTGCCTTCCATTCTGCCCTCAACATTCTCAGTCCTCTTTACTATATCCTTATTCTTCCATTTACCACAGAATTATATTTCACAGGGTAATATAGCTTATGTATATATAATAATCTATAATATACTGCATATATACATATGGTTTATTATATGTTGCCAGAAAGGTCAGCCCCATAAAGGCATATAGCTTTGCTTGTTTTGTTCATAAGAATCTCCCAAGTTCCAAGAAAGGCATCCAACACACAGTAGATAAGTAATCAACGTGCATGGGGTGGATGGAGATTTTTTCCTCTTGTGCAGCTTTGATCTTTAAACACTTAAGTTATACTGATGCACAGTTGTGTCACTTTCAGAATCAATTTGCCTAAAGTAGATGGTGGAGAGTATCGGGGCTATACAGCCAGACAAGTGAATGGTGCCTCTGTGGGAAACTACTAGCTCTCTTGTACAAGAAGGAGAGATTAGAGCTCTTCAGTACTATTGGGTAATTTTGTTGCCAGTCACTTAAATAAATGAATACACACACACACACACACACACACACACACACACACACACACACTCACAGAGCAATCTGTCTTAGTTGCCTCAAGGTAGATCCAAGAATTTCCTATACTGAATGGTAAAACTTTCCAAACATTAAATCACAAGACAGAAGAGGCATAATGTGAGGACAAGAATAAAGATGAAGCCAAAAGGGAAAAGTAGAAAGTAGAAGGAGGGAGAGTAAAGCAAGAAAGTCCCGGAGACTCAATGGTGTAGTGTAAGATTTTTCCTCACTCTCCAAGAGAACTACTGGTAGACCTCCCAGAAAACAAGTCCTAATGAGTTCTTTTAGCTATCAGTAATGTGGCACATATAATCTTTTATGGCTATAGACCTTGGTCTTTTCTCTTCATTGAATTTATTCAAAGTTATGAGACTGAATCTTCAGTGGGTTGAGAGAACCCTGCGTTCCAGTGTTCCTTGTTCTTTTTCTCGATAGAAAGATGAGTGAACACAAACATAATTATAATTCAAATCAATGTTAAAACACAAGCACAAGCTTCATCTTAAAATAGTCTGTTTGGGAAAACCAGAAAACTCAAAGTAGAAGAGGTATGAAATGAGCAGTACCCTTGAGAGGATCAAGTTCTGTTTCCAAATGCCATGCGGACCATTCACAGTGTCCTTTCTTTTGTGAAGTCCTGGAGTCTCTGCTGGATCAAGAGACCGGTTCTGTGACACCAGCTGCCAGCAAAGCTGATTTGTCAACACCCCTTCAGAGCAACACATTGAAGTGAGCTGGGAAAGTGGCTACAAGACCAGAATTTCTGGTTGCCCAAGGTCTCCTGTCAGGCTCGATAGACCCTGACCAGACTTCCTTCTGCAGCAACAATGCAGAACAGCCCCTGAACAAAAACAGGGGAAACCACTTCTTGTCTGTGGAACGCAAAGCCAATCCCCTCTCTTCATCTCACTGCTTCTTCCCATTTTACATGGCTTTCAAAAAGCTCAGACTAACCCATAGCAAAAGGCAGTGGTGAGGGTAGGGAGGCAGGGCAGGGACATACATGAGAATCAATATTTGCAGAAGAAACAGTGTAGTCATCTGGGTCCTCTGAGTAATAAAATCTCCCTGTTCACCTCCAGCTCCTGAGCAAACACAGGATCATCTGAATGTGGTTTTTACATATCTCTGAACTCTTGACTTGACTTCCTAATGTGGGCTCAAATTCTCCAGCATCATCTATTTTATAAGGATTTGATTTCATATCTGAGATCTAGGGAATGGTATAATATGATAGTTAAAGGGAATTGAAGCTATTCTGCTTTCACAAAAGGAAAGAGATAGGCCACAATTTAGAAACCCAGAAAAGTGTAAAGAAGTGGGGAGGGGGCAGGAGAGAGGGAAGTGAGCACCGAAAAGGCGAATTCTGTGATGTGAGTTCAAAGGAGCTATACCACTACACAATGAAGCCCATTTATATGATTCTCATTCTCAGTGTGCAGACATTTACAAGTAAACTACTAAATATAATAGATTACAAGTTCGCTGAATCAGAAGAATCCCAGCTTTTGGTATGATTAAGTTTTAATTGTATTTCTCCTTTGGGATCACTAGTAGCTAATAAGCTCATGAAAATAGGTCTTTAAATAGCAGGAATAGTAAAAGTCTCTCTGTGCACTATATTTTGATATGCTTGGTTGCCTAAGGCATTCTGCTGCCTGGAGTCTCAAGTGTTCAGTTTTCATATCAATGAAATATCTAAATAATACTCAAAATATCCTTAATCTTGAAAAGATAGGATGGATATCAGACACACAGCTCATAAATGGAGGTTGGTTTTGTTGTTGTTGTTAATGAATAGTCCGCTTTGAAAATATACTTCTAAATCTTATTAATGAGAAATGCCCATGTATTAGGCACATATCCAAAGACATGTTTCCTAATTTTAAATAAATGGATTTTAAAAGTCCATCTTTCCTGCTTTGCGTTTTCATGCTATGAGACAGATACCACGTATTCACACCTTTGTCTAGGAGAAGCATAACTTTCTAGTGTGTTCCACGTATTCTGATAAGAAACTTCTAGTTACTCTGTTTTCATGTCGTGAGAGTACCATCTCATAAATTGTAAATGTCTCCTATTTTTATTTTTATTTTACTTCTTAAAGATTTTATTCATTTATTTGTGAGAGAGAGAGATGGCACGGGATAGAGAGAGCATGAACGGGGTCGATGGGGAGAAGGAGAGGGAGAGATGGGCTCCCCGCTGAGGACCCTGGGATCCTGACCTGAGCTGAAGGCAGATGTTTAACCAAGAGAGCCACCCAGGTGCCCCATAAATATCTACTATTTTTAAAGTAAGTATACAAGATTAGTGTGAGAAATATACACCCCTTCATGACAGCATTTAATCAATGGGCACATGTAGGAGGCATTTATATAATTTGTCAAATTGTTCGTATTTTCCAAAGAAATGCAAACGTATCACTGGAAGGGAGATTATTGCTGGTTCAGTTCCCTTAGAGGGGCACCAGTTCTCAGAGCTATCCCAAGAATATTTGGGGGCAAGCTGGTATAGACAGACATGCACAGTAGAAGTCACCAGGGCTTCTTTGGTTCAAAGTACACCCAGACCAGCTCAGCGGTGGTCACCGGTTTAGCTGTCTTTCTTCTTTACCTGAAACCCTTTACTGATGACTGTGCCTGCAGGTATGGTGGAGTTTCTTAGTAGCACGTTGGACACCATTCATGAGTGTACTTGGGCCTAGTTTTAACCGAATTTCTCTCTCCTTTTTCCCTTGCTCACACCACCCTGTATGATCTAGGGTGACTGAGCTCCATATGGCAAAACCACCAAGCAATTTCTCTTTTTTGGTCCTCTGCATAGGTATTGTCTTTACCCTTTGTCTGTCTAACATGAGTCTATTCAGGGGGCACCTGGGTGGCTCAGTGGGTTAAAGCCTCTGCCTACAGCTTGGATCATGATCCCAGCGTCCTGGGATCGAGCCCTGCATCGGGCTCTCTGCTCGGCGGGGATCCTGCTTCCCCCTCTCTCTCTGGCTGCCTCTCTGCCTACTTGTGATCTCTGTCTGTCAAATAAATAAATAAAATCTTAAAAAAAAACAAACACGAGTCTATTCAAATATTCATGCTAATCTCAGATAGTACTTGCTCAAGAACCTCTCTAAATGGCCTTCTTCACTGACATAAAATTGTTCCCCCTCTTGTTGTATGGATTATACTTGTTTAATTAACATATCACAATGTCTTGTGTAGGGACAAAGAAGCTATGGGGTATCTTATGGCAAAGGACTATATATAAATTACTGCTGTTTAATCCTTGGTACCTAGCAAGGTACCTACTTAACAAGGTAGCATTCCAGTACCTGCTCTATGAATGAAACAGTTTTAAGAATTCGATCAGTGAGGGGCGCACTGATGGCTCAGTTGGTTAAGCATCTGTCTTTGGCTCAGGTCAGGACCCCAGGATCCTGAAATTGAGCCATGCATAGAGCTCCTAGCTCAGCGGGGAGTCTGCTTCTCCCTCTCCCTCTGCCCCTCCCTCCTGTTCTTGCTCTTTCTCAAGTAAATAAATAAAATCTTAAACAAAAGAGAATTCTGTCAACGTAAATATGTCATGAATAAGCTGAACATAAGATGGACATTGTAAAAACTTTCCTATAAATGTAAATACAGGCAAAATATACTTCTCAGCTAATGTTTCTACACTAGAGAAGATTTAAATTTTGGATGGCCACATTTAAGCTTGAAAATGAGTAAGAAATGTAATTTGATCCTTTCGCAAGACTTGACATTAAGAACTGTTGGTGTCACCTCTCTCCATTATATAACGAATATAAGTTGTTATTGTTGTCTTTTTTAATGGTGCCCTTTAAGAGCTTATAGCCCCTCGGCTAAAATACAGTGGAAAAGATGCTCTTATGGTACTTTTGATCTGATATGAAGTATGTATCAACAGAATCCTTGCAAAAAGTAGCTCTCCCAGGATTCCTTCCCAATTTTGAGAAGGCAAGAGGTCCAGATAAGCATCTCAAAGCTAAGCCTTTGGAGGTTAGCTCATCATTACTATATTTCCCGCCCCAATCATTTATATGCTGCAACTGTCACTTCATTGATCACGTCTTTTTGCCCACAAAATCAATAGCATTGAGTACCAAGAGAAAACATTTGTTATAGAAATGTAAGACAGACCTCCTGACCACAATTGAGCAAAATATATCAAAGCGTATTAACCATGGAATGATTCCTTAAGTTTATTTTGGTTAACAGGGATAATTTAAGGTAGAGAAATGGCCCAAGAGAGAGATTATCCACACTTTTATAGATTTACCAACTTCTCTCTACTTAGGAACCCTAATTTCCCACATGCTCAGGGCTCTCCCTGGTGACTGTCTGTGGTTTAATAACATCTGTTGCCTGGAGGGCTATGGAAAAGCAGAGGAAGAATCCAATCCAGAGTTGTAGGAACTGGAAAAGGGGACACTCCATTTTATAGTACTGAGAATAATTTCAGGTAAAACTCTAATACTTTTCAGATATGCAATAATTCTTAAGATAATTAAAGCATGAAGCATTAGCAAAATTAACTTGAAGAAAAATTGTCTGTATTAAACACACACACACACACAAACCTATTTATCTAAAAACTTATTTGCCTGAAAACTTCTTAAATTACTTAAAAATGTCAGTGCTAATGAAATGCTCATTTCTAGCAACACAAAGATGAAGAGCTTTAAAATCTGTTGACTTCTTGACCAAAGAGCAATCTATTAGATTCTGATTACTAATGAAAATCCAATTTTTATAATAAATGCCAGCAAATTATTGTTTTAGTATGATAGTAAAAATAAAATGAGCTATCCACCTTCTCATGAAATATGATCCAGACTTGCTGATTTCTTAGCTTCTTATTAAGAAATTTGCTTTTCTAAAAAAAATAAATAAAAAAGAAACAAAGACTTTTCTTGAATAAAATGTTGATTTTTTTTAATTCCTTATATATTTGGTTCCAAAATAATTGACACTGAATTGTCAAGAGTTAGAAAAAAAGGAAGGCCTTAAGAGATACGAAGTCAAGCTTAATAGATTTTTGGAAACGCCAGCCCTTGGCTCCAAATATTAAGAGCATGCACATTCCCACATAAAAGCAAAGTTAAAGATTTATGGAATTGTTTTTACCAAACCCAGAAACTTAGCTTATAAACCCCCTACATAAACATGCATGCACACACAGACACATACACAGATCTCAGATCTGTGATGGCCAGATTCTTCTTAAATTGGGGGGAAAGGCTGCACATTGGTCTTTCTTTATGGACTAGCTGAGTATAAGACCAGTAACTTGCAGTGTTAGATGTTCCCAGAATGCAATGCAGGTGATATCAGTAATATTCATCTGGGGAGGCACATCTTTCTAACTATGAAGAGCCAATTCAGGCCTTTTGAGCCAATTCAGGCCTTTTGCTTAGCTCAGATCTGGATCTCTCCTCTCAGCAGGGAGTGCCAATTGTGCCAAAGAGTACAGAATTAATTGGGGTTGTTTGGCTCTGTCTCCAGTTAGTTATCAATATATATATATATATGTGTGTGTGTGTATGTGTGTGTGTGCATGTGCATATACATATCTTCATATGTATATGAAATATATGTACATTCAAATATACATGTTTTCATATATATACATATATTTCTATATGTGTGTATGTATGTGTGTTTGTGTATGTATGTATGTATATATACATTGACAAATAATGTCAATAATTTGTCATTATTTGAATGTCAAATAAACCGACCATAATGAAGTTTGGGAGCTTTAATACAATCCAGAAAAGAGGTTCCTGTTTATTAAGATTTATCTCTACTTTACCCAGTAAACATTATTTTAGATTAAATCTTGTTGGAATGGCTAACTGTGAATATGTTTCATTTAGTAAAAAACAATCAACTGCGTGTATAAAAATGAATTATAACACAGCATTAAGTTTGCTATCTTTTGTATGTATGGGGGGTTGTTTTAAAGATAAATGTTCATACCAACTATGGGAAACAGGCAATATTCACTCATAGGAATATTTTGAAGAATGTTGTCCAGGACAAATAAAGGTTATACTTTGTGATAGGCTGTTTCAACAAATTTTCTTGGCGTCATTAAGCCCAAAGAAGTTCCATTTCACTGGAAATTTCCATTGGTTTAAGGACTTTCTATGGTTGAAAGTACATTTCAACATATGTATATTCCAGATTCTCAGTTTGGCCCCATTCTAACTATGCAACTTGGTTTTTATCTTCTTGCTGACATAATCAATATTCTTGATATTTCCTACTGTATTTACTTTATTAATTCTGCCTCAGGGCACCTGTGTGGCTCAGTCGGTTAAGCATCAGCCTTCAGCTCAGGTCATGATCTTAGGGTCCCGGGATCTAGACCTGAATTGAGCTCCCTGCTCAGTGGAGAGCCTCTCGTTCTGCCTGCTACTCTGGCTACTTGTGCTCTCTCTGTCAAGTAAAAATTTAAAAAAAAATTCTGCCTCTCTGAATTTTCTTTCAGTAGGAAAAGGCTCCATTAAAGCTTGCTACAAGCCCACAACCATTATGAAGCCTCCTGACTGATCCACATGGGTCCTCTCTTTCTCTTTTAAATTCCCTCTATGCTTAGTATTTCCCCAGATGTAGATCTAGTTACATCTACGTACTCATGTCTTTTACCCCCTTCAGGTATGTCAACCTTGTCTCCTCAGACAGAAGGTAAGAACCTTGAAAATATACTTAAGACTTTAAAATTTGTCCTCATCCCTTTGAGGATATACAGTAAATGCTTAATAGATGCTATTTTAAAATTAAATAGCTATACCTCAGGATGCTGTGAGTTCTTTCTCCCTATAAGTATTTTGACCTTAGATAATATAACATGAATGTGCCCTTGGAGAGAGAATTCCTGCATCAGATGCACAAACGATAATGTATGGGCTCTAACTGTTAGGTAGTTCCAACAATGACTCCAAATGCTTTGTAAGATACTATAATGATACCATCTCATTTTAACCATTACTGCACCTCTACGTACTAAGTGTGATAAACCTATTTATAATTAGAAAACCTAAAACACAGAACAGGTGATTTTCTGAATACACATAAGAAAACACACACAGAAAATGCATAATACAAGACATTTATCTCCTGCTTTATATCACTTGTAAGAGACCCATTTTAATCTTCAAGTATTTTTAAGCAAATGTGTCATTAGTCTACTTTTTTAAACCGTTAGTATTTACTTCCTAATTTAACAGTGGTGAGATAGGCTATTATGTTATGTGTGTCTTTGTAGCTGCACATTAATTATGTTTATAATGTCCTCAGAGTCCAAAGTGAAATGCAGCCATTTTTAAGAAAAGTAAATGAAGACATGGGAGCTACTATAAAATCCATCAGCAAATTTATACAGAAGATTATTCCGATCTCCGTTCTTAGGCCCAGACTGAACAATAGCAGAAATCAAACATCACAGAAGATTAATTTCTGTGTATGTTTGATTGCCAGATTTCAGTGTGGACATTCTCCTTACAAGTTCCAAGTAACTGAAAGAAGGTAAAACAGCTTTAAGTTTGCTGGAAAAAAATAGTAAGCTTGACAGAAGGATGGTTGAGAAGTTTATGCCCTGATTCCTGTTTTACCTTGTCAACTTGGCAACCAAAACCATACAGTTATTCAAATCCGTCATTCATTTGCACATTTTTTTTTTAACTTGGTGTATGACTTGACTACCAAGTTGTCTTTATTTGAATCTCTATTGTTTCTGTAAAGAAATAATGAAGAGACAATTAAAAATGATGAATTGGGTATGAATTGGAGACAAACTTAGGATGTTCTCACCTTACAAATGGAACAGAAGGCCAGAGAGGTTAAATGGTTGACCCTCATCATTGTTCAGCATCGGGGGACACAGAATCCTGAAAAGTTATGTCCTTTAATCAAATGCCACACAGTGGGGGTGCCTGGGTGTTTCTGTCAATTAAGCATCTGACTCTAGATTTTGCCGCAGGTCATGATCTCAGGGTCATGAGATCGAGCCCCACATAAGGCTCTGCACTGGGCACGGAGCCTGCTTAAGATTCTTTCTCTCCTTGTATCTCTGCCCCTCCTCACCCCCATGCTTGCATGCGTGCTCTCTCTCTCTCTCAAAAAAAAAAAAAAAAGCCACAGTCCAAGAAAAATTATTAGAATGCAGACTCTTTCTTTCAAATGCTCTTCTTATGATAGCCAGAGACATGTGAAATTCTTATTGGATGAAAAATACTCTACCTAAACCAACTCGATCCTTCACTGGAAAGATTATTTTGAAGCTACTTTCATTTAGGCCAAACCAATATGAAATCTGGAATTATATATATATACATATATACATATGTATATATATATATATATTCACATAATTTTATATATAAATTTCTTTTTATTTTAATTTTAAAGGGCTTAACAGTTTTCCAGTGTAGTTAGCCTAGGTTTCAAAGTGTAAAAGACAATAATTCTCAGCTAGAAATAACCATCTGAAAACTTTGACAGTGATAACTTCTTACCTAGTACCCTTGGGGTACACACACACACACACACACACACACTCACACATACACACATGCTTCAGTGGGAATGTAAAATGAGACAATAACTTTTGAAAATTCTTTGACAATTTCTTATAAAGTTAAATGTGCACTTATCACATGACCAAGCTATTCCACTCCTAGATCTTTATCTCAGAAGAATAAAAACATATGTCCACAAACAGACTTAGTATAGGATGGTCTTGGTACCTTAATCACAATAGGTAAAAACTGGAAACGACCAAAATGCTCGGCAACAGATAAATAAATAAAGGGCTTTTGAGTGGCTCAGGCAATTGAGAGTCCATCTCTGATTTTGACTGATAAATCTTTTTTAAAAGTGGATAAACAAATTGTACTGTACAATGGAAAACTGCTAAAAAACATAAAGGAATGAAGTATGTGTAACAACAAGGATGAAGGATGGGCTCAATGGGTTGATACTTTCATTCTTTAATGAAAGGTGTTAAAAAGTCAACTTGAATATGATGAGTTGTATTTCCCCTCTACGACTAGCTCGTACAAAATCCAGAAGGCTATGTAGGCTCTATTTGTGCATTTTTAAGTAATGGTGAGGTCTATTTAATACTGCTAGTTTTTTTATTTTTCTAAAGGAATCTATGGGATACCAGGTTACACCTGTTGAATGGCTATTATCAAAAAGACAAGAAGTAACAAGTGTTGGTGAGGATGTGGAGGAAAGGGAGCCCTTGTTCACTGTTGGTGGGAATGCAAATTAGGGAAGCAACTATGGAAAATAGTATGGAAATTCCTGAAAAAATTAAAATGAAGTACTCTATGACCTAGCAATTCCACTTGTGGGTATTTATCCAAGGAAAATAAAAACACTAGCTGGAAAGGATATCTGCCACCTCCCCTCCAACCCCAGTTCATTGCAACATTATTTATAATAGCCTAGATACAGAAGCAGCCTATGTGTCCATCAGCAGATAAAAGGATAAAGAAAATGTGAGACAGACATATAATTACTAAGTTTACATTATTTACATTTGTATTTCTTATATTAATTATAAATAAATAAAATATGAATAATGTTTATTCCTAAGAAAGAATGAAATCTTGCCAGTTCTGACAATGTGGATGGACCTTGAGGACATTATGCTAAATGAAATAAGCCAGATAAAGACAAATACTATATGATCTCACTTATGTGTGAAATCTTAAAAAAAAAAGAGAAAAAAGGTCATAGATACCGAGAACAGATTGGTGGTTGTGAGAGGTTAGTCTTTGGGAACGAGCCATATCAATGGAGTCACAAGGCACAAATTTCCAGTTATAAGTCCTGGGGATGTGAAGAACAGCATGGTGACCATGGTTAATAACACCACCTTGCATATCTGAAAGTTGCTAAGAGACTAAATCCATAAACTTCACATCACACACACACAAATCCATATCTACATATGGTGACAGACTTATTGGGGTGAACATTTTGTAATGTATGCAAATACCAAATCATTTTGTTTCATACCTGAAACGAATCAAATGTGATATGCCAATTGTACCTCAATTAGAAAATGTAAAAATTGAATTGGCAAAAAGAATTTATATATAACATGCTCTTTGCAGAAATGGAGCAACAAAAATTAGAAATGAACTAATCGTCTAATATTGCCTGAATAAATGATACAGTCAATAATACTTCGTAGAAAATATTCAGGAATGCTTGATATCTTTAGAAATGGCCAAAATATGACAGTAGGTAAGCAAATTAAACATAGAAAAATATGACATTAGGTAAACACATTAAATAAATACACATATGCCTAAAGGAAGGTTCTTAAAAATTTATCAAAGTGTTTACAATTATTATCTTGGGTGCTAGAACTGAAGTGATTTAAAAATTTTAATTTTACCTTTCTGTATTTTCCAAATCATTTATAATCAGCCTCAGTGTTTTATAATCAAAATGAAAAACAAATGTCAATCAATTTGTTTTAGCTGTCTATGGAAATAGCGATGATGGGTAATGCACATTTCACATCTTATTTTTAAACCCAATTCATGATGTTCTAGCGGTTTTCTTTCCTGAGCTTAAGAAATAGTTGAAAGGACAATGGCAAACTAAAAGCCAATAAAAATAATCGCAGAATTGATTTAAATTAAGCACAATTAGATTTGTCTGACAGGAACATACTCTTTCAAAGAACAAAAACGGTGAATAGTCATCTTCCTAAAAACCTCGATAGTAAACTTGACTTTGTCTGAATTCTCAATGCCAGTTATTTCCTGCATCAGGGCTTTTGGCCTGAATGAAGTCCTATAAGATGAATTTCAAAAGTTCTGGGCTCTAGAATCCCTCAGTTGACAAAATGCAAGATATTTCCATGAGAGCTCAGTCATGGGTACAGCACCTTACTTAGCTCAAAGCATCAAGGAGGTTAGGAGGAGCTCTGTATAATTTTGATCTTTCTGATAAAGTCATTGTCTTTGGTTACTATCTTCATTCCATATGCTCTGCTATCTCATTTCCCCTTTAAATAGTTCTTTACTTATCTGGGGTTGCTTTGTGGTTTCATCAATTATTTAGAACTTTTGAGAGATGTCATTTCTGCATGTTATGTTCTAAACTGGGAAGCACTGGGTTTCTAAAAAGCAATATGCATATCTGAGGAATTTAGGGTTGGCATATGACTTTTTTGAGCATCATCCAAAATTTTCTTTCTAAGGTTACAAAAGTTGTGCTCTAGAAGATTGTTTCTAATGGCTTCTCTTTTTTTTTCTTAGTCATTTTGTAATGTTTTGAAAGTAATATACATAACTAAGTAACTAATAGCCCAAACTGAAATCAAATAATTGAAAAAGATACTCTAAGTTTTAGTGGCAAGTTAAAGACTCCCTTAATGTCTAACATTTATTTCACAATGTTGTTTCTCTAAAAGATATCTTATTTGAAATACAAAAGCAACAAAAATGTGCATGAACTCCTATCCTAGAGATTACATTTTATTGAGTTCAATAATTATGTTTCCTCATCTATATTTCATCTACACATGTAGACAACTATATGTATTTTTTTCTTATTCAGCCCAGACATTATTAAGAGAAAGTAACTGAGACAGATAACAAAGATATGCAGAAAATTTCAAATAACATTCTATGGGACGTCTCCGATGCGCTATAATTGTGCTACATGGATTGTGTCTGCAGCTATCTACACAAACTAATGTTTTGGGTATAATGAATACTAATGTTTCCTGGAGGTAATTGCCCTATTACATTCAGAGTTCAGTAGTTAGGTTTATTAATATTATGTAGTACAATGTTTTTAGCTCGGCAATCGAGTTCTCTTCAAAGTGAGCTACTTCAGGTTACAGTGTATATTGACTATCCGCATTGCAATTATGAAAATATCATTGAATTTTCAGTGTTCCTGTGGTTAAAATATTCACTTACTGCAGGGCTGAACTTCTACTACAAAAAGCTTAAAGCTACTGACCCTCATTTAGCCAAGTTCGATTTGGAAAATGTATATTCTTTCCCACAGCTTCTGCAATTATCAAGGCAAAACATTCTATTAGGTTCTTTAATCAATGTTTGCTTTCTACTTGAAGAAGCAACTGCCCAAGATAGGGTATCTAGCACCTGGGAGGCTAAGTTTAGGCTGTGTTTGACTCATTGGGTTCCTGGGCTCTTTCAGGGCAAGGGCTGCATGAATTTTTTTGGCTTTCCCTCTGAGTACTTGACCCTGAGAGCTTAACTCAGAAAGCTGTGGAAATAAGAGACTGAAGAGAGCAGAAGAACCACCTAGTTTATCCTGACAACTTAGGACTGATCCCAGTCAGACAGAAACTGGCTGAGACCCGTTTAGGCTTTTGGAAACAACTGTACATACTTTCCTTCTCCTCTTCCTCCGTTTTCCTTTCTGTCTTCCTTCCTTCATTCCTTTGTTTCTTCCTCCCTCCCCCTTCCTTCCTTAGTACTGTTCAGAGAATTCCGGTTAATGATGGTGGGAAGACAGCATTTCCAAGTCAAGCCTCGGTAGTTTAGAGACACTTTGTCAAGCTATAAAAGTCTCCAACTAGTTTCAAGTCACAGAGTTAACAGAAAAATGGTTATGCTTTTCTTGTTGGCTTTTGGTTGGGCTTTGGTTCTTTGGGTTAGACTTCTCTGTTTTGATTAAGAAGTTGAAACATTAATCTCTTCTCTTCATTCATGGTCAAAGTGAGAATGGAAGCAAATATGGAGAAATGAAGTTGGCCTTACAAGTAAATGTTTAGTGGTCATTCACATACTGCTTGCAGATTAATACCTTAATAGCTACATAGTCTGTGGTATCCATGTCTTTGCTTTCAGTACAAACACTATCAAAACAGTATTTTAGGTACTTCAGAAAAATCAAGATCTCAGGGCACCTGTGTGGCTCAGTCAGTTAAGCATCCGACTCTTGGTTTGGGCTCAGATTGTGATCTCAGGGTCATGAGATCAAGGATCCCCCCACCCCCCGCCCTGCCGCCATCGGTCTCTGTGCTCACCATAGAGTCTGCTTGAGATTTTCTTCCTTTCCTTCTCCCTCCCCCTCTGCTTCTCTCCCTATCTGCATGCTCTCTCTTAAATAAATAAATAAAATCTTTAAAAAATAGTTGAAATTATCAAAGAAGTATCTATTAAAGTAATTTAAAAATCAGGAGAGCAATTTTGTTATATAATCCCATACTTCTTTTTCCTTATCTGCTCCTCAATTTAAGGATTAGCCATAATTATGGGAAAGGCTCCAGATCAAGAAAGGGCAGAGAAAAGAATAAAAACATTACTGCATATATATTAGTTGGCAATGAGTTTTCAAGCATGTGCTTTCATATAATCCACCTAACAATTCCCTGAGATGGTTTTTATCATCACTTAATATAGAAGAGGAAGTACAGGTTCAGACAGGTTTAAAGAAAACCTATCCAACAGAATTTTCTTCAATGATGTAAATGTTCTATAAATCTGCACGTTGCAGTATGGTAGCTCCTAGGCCTCATGTGACTATCGGATATGTGAAATGTGGTTAGTACATCTGGGGAAGTAAATTCTGAATTTTATTTAATTTTAATTAAAATAAAATTTCAAATGGTCCTTTGGTGGCTAGAAGGAAGAAAGAAAGAAAAGAAGGAAAAGGGAGGAAGGAAGGGAAAGAGGAAGAAAGAGAGGCAGAGAGCGAGGGGAAGGAAGGAACATGAAGAGGGCTAAAAATACAGTAATTCTGAAACAGCACTTGTATTAATTGAGAAGAAAGTTAAAAGATCTCACTTTGACCCTTTATCTTTCTAGTAGGAGAGCAAGTTATTTGTCATGTACAAAGAGGCAAAGAGAAGAGTCGGGGGCCTGAGATAAATAGTAATTAGAAAATACATTTTATAGACTACTTCTCAGACAGATTAAAAATATCTAAAGGAACAATTTTGGTACATTTTAAATATTAAAAAATAAAAGTAGTATGTTATTACATACTATGTGACATTTATAGAGATTGTGGGGAATTCTCCAAAACGAGACACAAATATTTAAATCCAACAAAAATGATCTGCCTCCAAAGACAGTAGGTCTAAAATTCCACTGGCTGTTTAGGCAAAGACCAGCTGAGAACACAGTCAAACTGTCCCCAATCCTTGTTTGTCAACCTAAGTTCAGTCATTGGCTAATGGGAAACACTGTTTTACTTTCCCCACTTAAATCTTTTGGATACCAAATTTAGGTAGGAAAATTTATATAATAGCTAAAACCTTGTTCATACCAATTGTGATAATATTTGTCCAACTTAATTAAGCATTTGCCCACATTTATAGATTCATGCATATAAATACATTAAGTATACCTTAGATAATTAACACCAAGATCACAAGATGTGTAAAAATTTTGAAACATCTGACATGAATACCTTGCTGCTGATTCAAGTAGTAAAGGTCTAAGTTTACATGTAAAGTTGCTCAGAATTTTCTAAAATTCCAAAAATTTAATATAAATTGATAAAAATCAAATCAATTAATTTGTAAGATAACATTATAGTAATATGATTAAAAACAACATAAAAAAAACATGGAGACAGTTCTCAAATTACTTTGTAATATGAAGAACTGGACTTTAAATGAAAAATTGTCAAAATGTGTAAAATCTAATTTACATAAACATTTTCTAAAAACTAAAGAATTTTGAAAACATAGTGTGAAACAACTATTAATAAAAGTGACAGTTATGTGCATATTTTATCGCTTTTTGACCTATTTCTAAGTAAATGACACACGGTTTTTAATCTATGATTAAATTCCTTTTATCAGAATTATTAGATAATCTGTTCAACTAGATAGTTGGTTTAAAGAAACTTTCTTTCTTTCCTTTTTTTAAAAAAATTTTTATTTTTTTAACAACATATAATGTATTATTAGCCCCAGGGGTACAGGTATGTGAATCGCCAGGTTTACACACTTCACAGCACTCACCATAGCACATACCCTCCCCAATGTCCATAACCCTACCACCCTCTCCCTACCCCTCACCCCCCCCACCCCGGCAACCCTCAGTTTGTTTTGTGAGATTAAGAGTCTCTTATGGTTTGTCTCCCAAGAAACTTTCTTTATATTAAACACATGCTATATGCTAAAACATGAAGCTTAAAATGCTTAATACTTACATTACACTATCATATTCATAATATACAATATTAATATATTGCTCCTATTAAATGTGCTTGTTTAATTTTGTGGATGATTTTGAAGGTACTTTGGAATACCATCTTGTGAAAAAGTCATCTGTACTGTAACCGCACACTGAATTTCAAACTTTTACTTTTGCAGAACACTTGGCTCAAACACAATGTTATGAGGGAGGCCAATCACAAACAACATAAGAAAACAACCACATCCAGAACCAGGCTGGGATGAGGCACATGGGTGCCTCCCTGGGAGGTCTGGGAGAGCAACTTGAAACCACTCTCTAAGTGAGGGGACACACATTTTTCTCTAAGTTTTTTTTGTGGTTGTTGTTATTTTTTAAAATATTTTATTTATTTATTTGAAAGAGAGAGAGACAGCATGAGCAGGAGGGGCAGAGGGAGAGAGAGAATCTCAAGCAGACTCCACCTGAGTGTGGAGTCCGACACAGGCCTGGAGCCCAGGACCTGAGCCGAAATCAAGAGTCAGATGCTTAACTGTCATTTTTAAATTGGCATCATTACCTTAGTGACTATTTTATCCTTTATGTGAAAAACATGATACAGAATATGAAGAGGGTAAAGGGGTGAGATTTTCAATAACCATGGCTTTTCCTTTCCTTTTATAGGATTAAAATTCAATTATAAACCTTTAAGAAATTAGTTGAGAAGTGAATTTTCTATTGGTATACTTATAATTAAATGTAGATTCAGAAAAAAAGTGAGGATTTCTAAAAATTCATTCTATAGAGTAAGACCTTGAAAAACCAAAAAGCTGACTTATTCTTGAACTCATAGTTTAAAATGTTCTATAAAAATTACTTGGTTATTTATCACCGAGAGCCATCGTGTGATTTTTCTGATATTATTACATGGGCTATGTCGGAAATCCTGGTGGGAGATGGCCCATCTGTGAACTGAGAGCCGCTTCTACCATTTGAGTCTTCCAAGTACGCTTCTGGCCAAGCCCTCAGGATCTGTGATAGAAACTCAACAGTGTCGATGCTGAGTGTGCAATCATCTGCTTCTATTTGTCCCTGTGGTTGGCATGGATTAATAGGCCGAGGTAGGAAATGGGCATAGCACAAATTGAAAATAATGGAGCATTTTGCACCAAAGGAGGCAGAGGATACAACTACAATGGCCAGGTGGGAAAAAAGGTGAGCGGGCCAGAGGCAGTACAATGTGTCAGCGAGACTGCCTCAGCATTGGGACTGCTGTAGCTCAGCACATCCGTGTCTAATGAAGACGGGGTCTATCTGTGGGATGTCTCTTCACAATAACTCCAGAGTAGCATTTATAGGAGAGACCAATTATGGATTCCATGTGGAACTCATATGCAAAAGCCGCTTAGGTGATCCATGTTAACATTTCAGGGGAAATGATGTAAAACGTTCAATTGTATAGGAAAAATTGCAATTATTATCCAAAATGTGGACTCATTATAAATGATTGCTAAGTCGCTGAGAATTCCAAGAGAAGTCCCACCAGTAAGGAATGATCTCTTGGTCACTTTCCTTCAGGAGTTGGAATAGAAACATGACCATTAGTTATTCGCTCATCATGCATCCAAGCCTGCTGAAGTGCTCTCTCATGGTCATGCTCTCTCAAGGCACTGTGGAGACTTGGATGCTTCCAGATTTCTAACAAAGGGGCTAGGATGATATAGGTTAAAGAAAGCTGAAATCCAGAAATGATGGAAAGATAGCTATATCCATTTAAAGATACTTGTTGTAAATAATCTTTTTTGTTGTAACAGGAAAATGAAGGTGGGTCAGAATAAAATCTGGAAACAGAAAGGTCAAAGCATTGTCCCCAAGGAGAGTGACCAGCCAACGTACGGACTATAGGTCATCTCAGCTTCAGGCTCACTATACAGAAGAATATGGACAAAGCTATCCATTAGGAGCTCTGGTTTCATGCCCTTCTAGACTAATCTCTGAGAGAGTGTGCTGGGTCTAGATTTCTGTAGTACATGGCTACTATTATTTCTTGTAGGGGTTCGACAAATATTTGTGGAATGAGAAAAAGGATGACTTTCTTCAAAAAAGATGTACACTGCCTACTGATACATATTTTGGAAGAAAGAAAAAAATTAAAAAATGGGATCACTGGTACTTAGTACATAAAATAGAGTTTAGCATGAGAAAAAGAAAAAAAAGAGTAAGTCTCTTTCTTTATATGGGAGTGATTCTTCAAAGGGAATGTGAGTGCAGGTCTGGATGATTTCTCAAGCCCCTTCCACTCTATGGATTTATAGTTCAACAGTCTAGTAAAAGTTGAAAAGTGGAGTGTCTAGCTGGTCTTCATTTCCACTTAGTCAACTCTCCTGGTGGGGTTGCACTGGGCACATCTCTGTGAGGCCAAACCAACAGGTCTTAAAAGGAAAATAGGTCTTTCTAGTAAACTTAAAAAAAAAAATAAATAAAAATTCCTGAGCTCAAAGAATATTGACACTGGGATACATCTCTTCGTCAGGTATAAAACTATTTAGACAATCCTCTGTGTGAACAATCAAAACAAAATGTTTGAAAACCATAAAAAAAAACTTAACTGAAATATTGTATCCTTAGATAAGGTTCACTGTGTATACACTATAAATAGGCTTTAATAAACATTTGGTATTATGGATCCATAATGTAGAGCCATTTTTTGGTTAATTTTGTGCAAATTCACAGCTAATGCCATTAAAACTCTGAATGAGCATTTCTAGTGTGCAATGCCTGCTAAGATTAATACACAAAACCCTGATATCTCTCAACTGTCTCATTAACGTGGTAAGAGACCCAAAGGAGTTTCAAATCCCTTAACACACCAAAGACATATTTTCTCCCATTTTTCGTTCATACGACCATAAAAATGGAAATTAAGCCACATAAAAAATCTTCCAAAAATATCAAGGGGACAATCCAACTACATAAAATACTTTTTTTGGTATATTAAACTACAAAAGCCTTGTTGAAATGCTATGAAGGAGCTGACTTATATATACAAAAACCAAGGCGATCTACAGTAAGTTTATATTTTATCCCAAAGCCTAAACATTTAGTGCTAGTGAAGAAATTGGGAAATACTGAATGATCTAGTATATTAAGCTGTTTGTTTTCCAGAAACACTAACTGCCAGGTATGGGTTATAGGCGGACTTTCAAAAATCTAATTGTGCATCTGCTTTCGGGAGTTTAAGTCAAAGCCATAGTGTTATTGCGCTGAATCCTTCTGTGGTCTAATAAGGGAGAAAATAAAAACAAATTATCTTCTTTGTTATGGAGGATATGCTTTACAATATCACTGCATGGTGACAACTTCTTGTCTTCTTGTCACTGCCTGTCCTTTAGACCATACTGCAGAAAAGCAATTTTCTGCCTCAAAAGCACTCTATTTTTTTAAAGTTTGTCTCTGGGCAATTTTCAGGTCTAGTAGAGCTGCACAACTGTATACAGATGAGAAAGACCCAAAATAGGGCAATTTATTTGATTCCTCCTCTTCAAAACATTTAGCTGAGATTGCATATCCAACAGAGAAAGCCCAAAAAGAATATTCAGGAGTGACCCAGACTGACATATACCCTTTCTGTGCATTTGCATTAAACATAGTTTCCAAATAACATGGACATCCTACAGCTGCTTTTTGTTTAAAGTAAACCTTTAACACCAAAATTTCCCTAGGACATTAAAAGTGATTTCTACGGAAAAAAAAAAAAAAAAGACAAATCCCTAGAAATAAGTAGTTAAATACAGCAAATGGAGTTTTCAGATGAAGAATCGCTTAATTTTTAGTGGTCTGCTCATTTGAATCAGCAGTTTGGTTTTCTGGTTGAGGAGTAAAGAGCACCTTTGATGCAAAAATGTATTCCCCCACTGTTCAGTTGCTGATAATCTCACACTTATCAATGCCTGGTGCTAGGATGACCGTAATAGCCTCCTGATGTAACTCTGCCCTCACACAGGATGGAATGTTCCACAATGGTCTCCTACCCCAGTCGGGAAACAAGTTTACCTTTAATAGTGTCTGCACAGAGGAATGATTTGAAAGTTGCTGGATTTTAGATTTAATGCCTGCTGACACGTTTTGAAAAGAATATAGTCCTTTTTCTTTTTCCATCACTCTCTCCATGCTGAATCATTACCTCTCTTCATAATTACTTTTGTGTAAGTGCTTTTTATCAAATATGGTATTGTACAGTATAAATTATACAGTGAGCAATACTAAACATGTTTCTGCTGACTAACCAGCAAATTCCTGAGTCCAAAACTTGGGGCTTTTAGTTAGAAGGTAGTCATGGATGTAAAGAAAGTTTACAGAACAGCAGATTGATTGGTCTTGGTAGCCACTGCCTTTCTTGCTACTGTGCGTGTGTCGGGAGCCGTCCCGTGCGTCTATGTGTGTACACATCAGTCTCTCTCTCTTTCTCTCTCCTTACTTCCTCGGCTCCTTCCTCTCTGACTTTCTCTCTCTCTCTTTAATTTCTCTCTCTTTTGTATACGGGCTAGTCTGAGATTTCCTAGAGGTAGCTATTTGTGTGCTTTTAGCCTCATGATAAGCAGATAAAGAAGGAATTAAAAGAAATGCAGTGGAAATTACGTCCCAAGTATATCTCTAGTGCAAATGAAGTTATTTCAAGCCCAGCAACTTTTTTTTTTTTTCTTAGCATAACCTAAAAGCCCTGTTATATTTTCACAAGCACCAAAAATTATCTGACCGGTGGACTCCCAGATCTTAATTCCTCATCTCGCATTGATTCCTAAACTATGTTTTCCTGTATGTACTGCCCCCAATTTTTCTCACCAGACTCTTTTTTCAACTTCATCTTGTCCAGTGTGTGCCCTTGTCGCTAGGGAGGAATTGACCTTCAGTGAGGTCTCTGACGACCTCATTACAACTAAGCCCAAGGGCCAGTCCAATTTTCAAACCTCATCTTTCCTCAACCTCTTTGCTGCATTTGTCACATTCAACCATCTCCCATTTCTCAAAATGCCTTCGGAGCTCTGCTCCTGACTCCTACTTAGTTGAGTCTGGTTTTCTTCATTGTCTGCAATATGTTTACCTCGGTCCTTCTTTGTAACTGGAGGTAAAGCAAATTCTATGCCTCTCTCTTCTCATTCCCCACCTGGGCAAGGTACTCAACCCTGAAAGCTGTTATCACGGGCATCATCCCCACTGGGTCAGGTTCGATGTGCCATGTCTTTGTAGAAATATCCATCATCACTGCCTCCGTCTTTGCCGTTCCGTGTGTCTCCCCAGAGATGCACACGTGAGGGGCCACCATTTTGGCAGATTTCAGAGACCTAGCCTTATGATCATTTCTTTCCAACAAGTCACAAAGCCCTTTAACTTGAGGCATGCTTAGGCCAGTGTTCCTCTGATGTCTATCACTATATCCCTGTAATGACTAAGTGCAACCTGTTTCTTCCACCAAAACTGGCTCAAGGGCATATTTAATAATAAACTTTAGGGGGCGCCTGGGTGGCTCAGTGGGTTAAAGCCTCTGCCTTTGGCTCTGGTCATGATCTCAGGTCCTGGGATCGAGCCCCAGATCGGGTTCTCCGCTCTGCAGGGAGCCTTCCCGCTCTCTCTCTCTGCCTGCCTCTCTGCCTACTTGTGATCTCTCTCTGTCAAATAAATAAATAAAATCTTTAAATAATAAGCTTTAATCCATGCTATCTAAGAATAATACGCTACAAAGTCATGTTTACGTGCTTCATCTATATGTAGTGTGTATACATATATACACACATGTACATTTACATATATTTATAAGTATATATGTGAATTTATTTTTCTTTGTGGAGTTCAGAAATTTTGTCATCCTTTTATATATTACCAAAAACTTAAATTCACATGGCACCCTGTTAATTTATCATATAATAACACTGAAGAAAAAAACATATGATATCTGCATTTAGAGGAATCTCTACAGCTCTCCATGGTCATGAGGAAAGAGACAGCACTTATAATTTGAATGTACCTAGACTTAGGGCCCCACATTAGCTAGTAGTTGCAATCTTCTACACCCAAACATGCCTTTGAACCGAGCTGGTAGAATCCTTTTTCTTTTCTAAAGCGTGTCAGAATTGACTGATTAGAGCATTCCTTCTCTCCATTTTTCTCTGTCCTTTGAAAGACAGTCAAGTGGGCCCAAGTTAGTGAAACGATGAAGAGGAATCAAGGGTCTCGGATAAATCACAACTTGAATAATTGAGAGCCGCTTGGCTAATCAATATAAAATCACAATATTTGGCCTTACGCCCCGCCGAAGAAAGGCAGGCACACCAGTTTTCATTAGGATAGTCTCTTTAAGTAGATAGAAGTACCAAGAAGAGAGCCAGAAGGCACATTTGGAACTACCTTGGCTGCTGATTTTACTTTACAATCTCTACCTCTACTTGCGCTCTGGTTCTTCTAAGTGATAGAGAACATTTTAGGCAGTGGCTGGTGACATCAGTCAGGCCTCAGCGGTCAGAATGCACTCACGGTTTAAGACCCAACCCCATGAGGCTGCTAGATTCATTTTGGTTTCTTTAAAAGTCACGCTGCAGTGGTGTCAATCAGGTGTTATCAAAAGCAAATGAAAGAAAGCCACTGATGCACACATTTACCTAGTCTGAAATCCTTTCTTTTGGGAGGGGAAAAAAAAAAAAAAAGTTGAGTTTTGCCTCACATTTGCATTGCACTGGTGGTTTACTTTTGTTGTGCAATAAACATTTCATTTCCGCATCTGTGTGCACAGGCGAAGTAGTGACAATGAGGTGACTGAAATAAAAACTTCTCATAACTGTGTGGGGCAGGGGAATGTAATCATCTTGCCTCTGCATAAAAACAAGAATTTAGATTTTTTTTTCTCAGTGTGCGTGTCTGCTGTACACATATTCAAATGATTTTTCTTCGGAATTCTTTGAAAAGATATTCAAATATTATGATATTTTGTGAAGATACCAGGGAGCTAGCTTATTTAAAACTTTCTGTGGCTCAGTTTCACAAAACAGAAATGTTTTTGTATTTAGAGCACGTGTCCAATGGAATGTGTTCCATAAATGTTGGTGGACTGTCAAAGTAAATAAATGGTTTCAGTTTTAGAAACTTCTAGAAGCCATGCGACTGCTCTCAGTTGTTGGCTAACTAATCTATTCCATCCTCAAATTATACACAATGATGCTAGTCCTTCAATCTGCCACTCTCTGCTCTCCCTGCCTTGACTCTCTCATTGGTGACAGGGATGTCTTGACTGCCCCAGTAACCAAGACGGTGCCACATCTGATCTATTTTTCTCACATACATCTTTTGCATCTGCCCCTTCTTTTCGATCTCTGTGACCATTATTAAAGTGCAAAATTTAAATCTGCTGCTGGGTTTATCTTCCTGAAGCAATGTCCTTGCTCTGCCAGAATCCTATGGTATAAAATGCGTGTTTCTCATCCTAGTTGTTAAAGGTCTCTCTCTACAGCCTGGGCGAGCCTGAAACAGCTCACAATGGCTACACAAAAACTTTTTGATCTGGGCAATCGGATTCCCAACAGTCTTTTCTCATTCCTGGCTCTGAAACTTGCTTACAAACTCTGCCCAGCCGAAATACCCTCCTCTCTTCCTTTTCCCTACCCACATTCCCCACAGCGCCCACAGCTCAGCCGAAGCTCTGAATTCACTGGGAAGTCATTTGCCATAACTGCAGCCCTTGGTCATCTTCTTCTGTGCAGTGTGACAGCAGGTCTCCCACTCATTTTGTCACCACCTCATCTGTCATTCCTTGGGCTTTCCTATGGGGACTGGCTACATAATTGCAGGGCTCAGTGCAAAATGAAAATGGGGTGACCCTAGCTCAACATTTTCACGAATTACAAGACAGCATGAAGAGACGAGCGATCAACCAAGCATGGTGTCCTTCTAAGTACATGGGCCTGTGAGACCGCCCAGATGACAGACCCCTGCCCCTATCTGCTATATTACATTGGCTTTAGACTTTTGAGATATACGGTGTCTATCAGCTCCCTTATATGGATCCTAACTTCTATGGGAAAAGTGTTACGTCCAGTCATCATGACTGTGTAATGATGTTTGTTTGAAACTTACATCATGCTTTGCCTACAACCGTTATATCATCAGTGGTGGAGTGGACCAAACTCTGAAAAACTTCTTGTTCAATACGAGGGTTCTACCCTATCCCTCACATTATGCACAATTATGCAAGATGGACACACAACACCTTATATTTTAAGCGGTGATTATGCCATTTCACACTTTCTAAAAAAAATCAGAACATAGCTGACATATAACATTGTATAAATTTAAGGTGGGGGACAAATTGCTAGGATACACTTAGGCAATGAAACTGCCATTACAGCGGTATGTGGCGCCCATCCCATCACATCGCATAATTACTTCTTTTTTGTGATTGGGATAGTTAATATCTAGTCTCTTAGCAAGTGTGACGATTATGATACAACACTGCTGTCTATATTCAGCCTTCCGTGGCTCGGATCTCTCAGACTTATTATGTACAACTAGTTGCAAGAGATGATGCCATTTTCAGTTTAAAGGCACATCAGAATCTTCTAGGCTTCATGTTACTTTTTGACGGTCTGATTTTTACTCAGCCCCAGCACCATCTGACGTGCCTTTACAGAGAAATGATATTATATGTTTCCCCTCCATTACTCAAAACACAGCCTACTTATTCACCTGGTTCTTTAGCTCTTAGAGAGTGACAGGAAAAATAAAAAGAAGAAAAGAGGCGGTAGGAGGGAGGGGAAGGAAGCAGGAACACTCTCAGCAGACTGGCGTCTTGAAAAGTCCCCCGAGGGACCACATATGCCACACTCCCCCAGACTCTTGCCCTCACTCCAGCCCTTCTCCAGTGGGGGATGAAGGGAATAAAGCAGTTTTTGCAGAGCAGAGTCAATCTTCCTATTGGACACTGTTCAACCCATGACACAATATGGCATCACTCTTAAAACTAATAAAAAATAAATGGCAAGACGTTCCTCAAAAGAGATTGACTGTTCATCTTCATTCAGCCTTTCAAAGTGCTTCACTTCAAGGTGACAGAGCTAAGTATGGACCATAAATCCATCTCTGGCTTGCCTTTAGACAGTTATAGGATATGTTAGATTTCTTTGCTCCGAGCAGTGCTCTAGACTAACCCTTGTTAAAAGTATTACTGTAGATATTTCAGTACCTCCAACAAAAATGTCACCTTTGAAGTTATTTTCCTGCAAAATTCAAACTACATTAATCTTACTTCCATAGGTATTTGAAGTTTGGGCTTCCCCGAGTTGAAACCATTTCTCATGATCCTAAAATAAAAATCAAGCTCTACAACTTAAATGTCTCAGTAGCAGTAGGAAACAGACCAAAAATAGCCTTAAAAATCACTTTTAAGTGGGGAAGTGGCAATTGAGGGAGGAAAATCAAGGGAAAATATCTGCCTCCATATCTGCAATGATAGCGGAATGTCTAAGTAGAAGGCCTGTAAGTCATGAGAAAAGTTTAATTGTATCATACTTTCTTTCGATGTTGCTGAATTATCGGCTGATTTTATTTTGCAAGTGCTTTGTATAAGTTCCCTTTAGTATAATGACTTATAAAATGTTTCATTGTAGAAAAATTTGCATAAAACTCATTTTAGATTTCCTTTGGTAATCAGACACAAGAACCCATCACATATTGTCTGGATGAGAGAGGAGCTACTTCTTGTGAATTGAAAGGCTAGAGTTGAGTTGATTTTTTTTTTTCTCTATTTTGCTTCCAAGATGACCACATAGTTATGAGGCTTTATAATGACATTTTTTTTTTTTTACACTCTCTGGTATTCTAAAAGCGACTCTTTTTCTTGAAAAAGCATTTTTATAATTATTTATCAAAAATGAGATACAGTAAAATTTCTAGTCTGAATGCCATGAGAAATTGTAGGTAATCATGAGCATTCAAAACGCAAGCTGTTCTTCTCAGGACATCACACAATGAAATGGAAGATAAAGTAAGTCCTGAAAGTACGAGAATATCGCTTTTACTTTAACAATGAAAACAGAAACAAAACAACCATTTTCATACGTATCGGGAGACAAAGCTGCTTGGAGAGTCTATACACCGATTCAGGAATCAGAACAGTAGAATTCAGCATATGGTGATTCCATTCAGATGCTTTCTTGAATTCAGATCCATATAAAATATAAAAATTAAAACAAAGTCAACTATGAAGTTGAACTAGAATATAAAATAAATTTGAAATTTAAAGGAACATAGGATGGAATGTAACAGAAATGTAAATTATAGAATTTACTGAGTGGGAATTGACATTAGTTTTGCAAAGGGACATATGTGTAGTAATGGGTATTTCTGGAGATAAGGGAATGAGGATAAAGGACAACAGAATTTTGGAAGTTCGTTTATAAAAATATAGCTTAGACAGCTGATTCTAACTTTTAGTTCTTCAATAACTACATGTAACAAAGGTCAGTCTGGCAATTGTTCCTTTATCTCTTAACATTATCTCCTAACCCCTGGAAATATGGATAAATATTTTTAGGAAATTATACCAAAGAAATCTCATCAGGCATTTTGTATTGTTGAGTACCAGTGGGAAGTCCTCGTCATCCTTCCAGAATGTCAGCCTGAAGCTAGAATTCTCCCAAGACAGAGAATAAGTATTAAACCACTTCCTTATTTTTTTCTGCCATCACCCTGATGAATATCCTTGCCAATTAACATATGTATGCATGGAGTGTGCTTCAACGTTTTCAGCAAGCGTGTAGTTATTCTAACTCCAAGTGGTGATCAATTTTGGTTTGCAGCTGCATTTAAAAGCTTAAGGATCCATTAGAAACCCCACCTTGCTCTGCAGACTGTGGCAGAATACCACCAGCTACCACAGGATACAACACCTCGGCGCCAGACGACGAGATTTCCTCTCAGAAAATCTGACGGTGGAATCATCCTCTCGGTCTTGCAGTGGAAAAGGGTAAAGCCAAGTACTCGGGAAATGGCAAAAGTGTCATTCAAATCTGTTTGCTGACTTTAGTGAGAGATAGTCTTAGGAATGAGGGTCAGTCCCTCTCGTTCCATTATATTTTATACAAACTCATTGATGGTGGACTTGAACCCTATTTCTACAAACATGTTTGTGAAAAAATTTCTAAAAAGGTGTTTAAGCCCCAAACAAGTTGAAATTAATCATTTTCATAATGAGTTTTAGACTTTAAGCACTTTGCCCAACATTTGGATGTGTAATATACAAAACTTTTTTTTTTTTTTT